>CBVK0101816294.1:0-11892 GCA_900067695.1 Picea abies | reverse complement strand
TCATTAAATAATAAAATACCCCACTTAACTTTATAAAATCACTTTATAAAGTCAAGTCACTAGAGAGAGACATTTTCTTGGTCACTTTTGCATGGTGGGCACCGCAAATGTAGATTACCTCTAAGCCACAAAAAAAACTAACAACCACTCTTGTGGCATGCAAATCATTTCACTTTGCTCGAATCCTTCTTCTTTCTAGTCCATGGATTTAACTCCCCACCTGTATTTCCCCTACTCCTCCTTGCTTGACTAGCAAGGGCCAGATTCTCATCATCACCAACCTATTAGTCTGCTAGAGATTCCTTCCAAATCTCCTCCTTGTTGAAATCATCCCATATCTTGTCAAACTTGGGAAGTGTCTCCCGTGATAGGATGCCTTCGATGAATGGGGCCCATGGCTTAGAGAAACCATTAAGGGTCATCCTCACCAAATCTTCATCTGTCACGACTTCCCCAACAAATTTCAACTGATCATGTACCTGAGTGATCTTGATGAGTCAACTGGTCACTGTATCTGATTTGATCATCTTGGTCTCTCTAATATTTTCCCTAAACACCATCTTCTTGTTTGTATTATTGCTTTGAAAAATATTTATCCGAGCTACAAACATCTCCATAGCTGACTTCTTCTCGGATATGTGAGGAATCAAATGATCATTCACTGCATCTAAGATGATCCTCCTAGATTTCATGTCTTTCAACTCATGGGTGGCCAAGTCCTTTGGATCCATCAGTGGGGTCACCTTTGTGTTAGAAAAATCTCACAACCCATTCTCCATGAGAACCAATGTGACCTTTTCCTTCCCCAAGGTATGAAGTTAGATGCACCCTCCAGCCTATCCTCGAATATTAAATCGGTTTTGACCATCTCCAAATCATAAATTTACCAGGAAATACAACCTACTAAAAAATGTGCCTAGTCCTTCAAGCACATTAAACTGAAGAATTTGTTCTTAGTCCTTCAAGCACATTAAACCGAATAATTCATGCTTAGTCCTTCAATAAAAAACTAATCTTTAACTACCTGGATCCCTCCCCAGGACTCTGTTTCCTGTTTCCCAAACCTATTGCTTATTTCTTGGACCTGTTGCTTGCTACTCAGACTCACTACCCGTTACTTGGATCTCTTACCCATTGCCTTAAGTTTCTACCCGAGGCTTAAGTAAGGCTTCCAATGATCCTTCTAGGCTACCCGATGGTTGCATGTTGTCCTAGCAGTTGATCAATATCTTTCCCACATCCGATATGGAATGTGACATGCTATTGCATTTCCCTGCAGCCTTGTGGTTGCTTCATATTGTTGTCTCGTGATTGCGGTTGCGACTGCAGCCCAACAATCGCCTTTACCTCGGTCAAGCCTTTACCTCAACCCATGCATGCTTTGTTCATGTCCGCTGCCAGCTTTTGTGCCTCTCACCACCATCTCCTAGCACTGGCAGCTACTCCTTCTGTAATACACCCTCTCTAGCCCTATTGTAGCCTTCTTCCTTTCCCGACAACTTCTCCTAGTGGCCTTATATTCTCATCATGCACCCATATAATATGTGTGACCATTCTATCCTTTTGTAACCAGCGACATATGTTGCTCCTTTTCCTTCTTCTTTTTTTCTTTTCTTTTCTCTAGCCCAAATTACGAACTATGTGCACTTGGTTTTCTCTTGAGAACTGATCACACTCTAATACCATGTTAAATTTCAACAACCCAACACTTCATAATTTACTTCCTAGAAAATCCTTGTTGTAATAAAATTATTAACCATATTTTACTGAATAAAAGCATGATTGAGTTTCAACGATCTAAATAATTAAATTAGCAGAAGCACAAAAGGAAACCATACACATTTGCACACAATTGCTTTTGGGTAAATACCCCTAGAAAAAACCCTAAGGGAAAACTGATACCTTGTTGATTTTATTAAGATAAAATTTGGGCTCTCGTCTCAGGATAATGGCCCACCTGAGGAATAATACAAAACAACAAAATATCTTATCTTATCACACCTAGATACTACTCCTTTGCTACCCCTTGCTCCTTTCCTCGGACCCTACCACTACACACTTGGAAAAGTCTTTCTCCACCCAATCAATGAGATCTCCTATCTCACTTTGTGTGTGTCTTCTCCTCTCACTTAGGCTACCTTTTATAATCTTGAGTTTACCCTAAATCCAAAACCCTAGATATCCAAAGTGATTAATGGCTGATATCAGATCTCACTTGCACTTTATGGTCTAATGGCTAGGAGTTAATTTAACTCACTAATGCCAAATACTTAGGCATTTAACTTAAATTAAACTCCATTAATTACAAAAAGGCATTCACTTTAATAATCACTTTATTAAAGTGAATCTCCTAAGTCTTAAGAGGCATTCAATATGAATTCCACATTTTTGACACAAAACCAATGTGGAAGTACCTGTTTAATGTTACAATCATCAACATTCCAAAATATCTAAACGATGCCTTATCATTGGTGCAAGAAAACTCCAAAATTCTTGTTATCCTCTAAAGAATAAGGGGAGGAGTATTCCAATTGTATATGTTGATTTTAGCTTTATTTACCTTACCTCCCAAAGCCTCTAGGTATTGATCTAACACCTTCTTAAATCTTGAAGTGATAATCAAATAGGATTCTTCCATGAAAAGAGTGCCATCGACGAACTAAGAATGATTCATTTCCTTGACTCCTTGAACTATCAAGATTCCTTTCAAGTATCCACAAATTGTTTCTTGCTAAAGTCTCCTTCTTAATGTGACTACCATTAAAATGAATAATAGGGGAGACAAGGGGCACACCTATTGCAAGTCTCTCAAACTCTAAAAGAAAGATGTAGGCCATCCTTTTACTGATGGAGTGATCCATGGGAAACATGCACATGCTTTTACCCACTGTATGAATTAGTATGCAAAACCAAAGTTTCTCATTACAATTAAAAGGAAGGAGTGACAAACCCAATGAAAAGAATTGCCCATATTGATCTTTAGAATCATTCCATTTTCGTTGTTGGACCTTTAGGAATGAATGGCCTCTTGCATTCATAGGTATTGTTAGTAATATGGCACTTCTAGATAAAAAAATCCTCCACCTTCAAAAATTAAATTAGGGAGGGTTCTATTTAAATGATTTGCCAAGACTTTTGTCGATATCTTATAAGATGCACTACAAAGTGAAGTTGGTCTAAACCCCAAAAAATATGAAGTATCGTTTTCCTTAGGAATGAGCTCAAGAAAGGAAGAATTGGTACCTCCTCCAGACTAATATTCATTTCAAGAATATGTAGTAGATATCTCCTTTAATTATACTTTAGCATGCATGGTAGAAATGGGTTGTTAAACCATCTAGCCCAAGGGATTTGTCTGGGTCCAAATTCCAAATCACCTTCACAACTTCTTCTTCCTCAATCCATTAGGACAATGTATGACTATCCTAATGTGAAACTAAATGAGTAATTCCTTGCAACATGACTTGGATAACATTGCTAGAGGATGGATCCTCCTCCATGTAGAGAAATTTAAAGTGATCATGTGTAGTATTTGAAATTCACTTAGAATTGGAAGTTTGTTCCACATTTTCAAGAGTAATCTTTTGGACATTGTTTTTCTATTGCCTTCCTTGAGGTTGCTCATGGAAGAAGGTGGTGTTACTGTCCCTAGACTTCAACCACAACCTTTTTAATTTAAGTCTCAATTTCTCTTCCTCTTTATGAAATCCTATTGGAGTTCGTTAAATAGGGTGTGATCTTCCTTTAGCATTTGAAGAGAGATGTCATGAGAATCTATGTAGGATTGAAGAGCATCTAACTATTGTTGAATGGAAGATCACCCTTGAGAGGGGGGATATATGATTTTTTTTCCATATGCTTTAGTTAATTTTTAGTGGCTCAAAACATTTTGCTAAACAAAATATGACAACCCTTGAATCAAACTTTGCTAGGTATTGATGATGATATCCATAACACTAGCAACATGTAATCACATTAGATTAAATATGAAAGGCAACAACCCATAATCTAAAGTTACCTAAAAAATTAGAGATATGGGTTTGTGGTCTGACACCAACAATGGTAGAATATGTGAATATATTTGAAGGTTTTTAATCTGAAATGAATCCAAACTAAAGAATGGATAAGACTCAATACCTACAAAACAAACTAAAGATCAATCAAAAATATGAAATCCGTGTGCTACAATGCAATCTAACGTGAAATAAGGTAATAAGCATTTAAGATAACAGTTAAAGAAGAATATATAAAATGACAAGGTAATGGATAGGAGAGAAGGCTAAGGAACAAGAGGTGAAGATCCATGGTTGTTGGCCTTCCCTTACCCCCTAGATCTCCCTATTTCTTCACTCTCACTCATTTCCAAAAGGATTTAGGCCAAGGAGGAGGAGAACATTGTAAAGTTGAAAACTTCAAGAAAGAAGAATATTGAGCACCATTCGATTGGTTTTCCCAATCGGGTTCCAGGATAAAAATATTGTCTCATTGAGTTGGTTCCTCTGTGTACTGAGCATGGTTAAATTAGCCATTATGTTTTAGTATAGCTTGTTGGTTATAATTTGAATGGATTCTCTATATATTAATGAGGGTATGTAGAGAAAATTGTTTCATCTTGATTTCATTATTGAGAGAGTGAGTACATTGGTAATGACAAATACACATTTAATCTAGTAATAGTCACCTTTGGATGCATTGAATGCTCCAACAATAACTTCATAGATTATGGGCATTCTAAGAATCCTGCCCTTTCTCCTAGACATCCTGAAGCTTGTATCCTTGCAGTCTAACCTAACCACAACTTTACCCATGCCTATGGGCATCCATGATATTGTTGGTGACGTTCTTTTAATGCCAAGGTGACCATAATTCATTGCATAGATGAGTAACCTTCTCTAAATTTCAATTAAAATAGTTCTACTCTCCCTAGCACAAGGAGAGACTCAGTTGCTCCACGTTCATTTTTTTGTTGTCCAAATATTGTGGAAACCCTATAACAAGGAGAGCACACCCACTTGTTTGTTCTTGTTGCAAAAACATAGTGTGTGAACCCTAGTTTCAGAGGAGAGACCCCACACATTTTTTTTTTCTTGCCACAACTTGCATATGATCCCTAGGTGAGGAGAGACTCATGTTATTTCTCTCTTTTGTTCTAATGTTTCTCTTTGTTTTCTAAATGTTGAGTGTTTTCTCTCTTTTGTTCTAATGTTTCTCTTTGTTTTCTAAATGTTGAGTGTGAAGTCTAGCTAGACGAGAGCCCACACTCTCATTCTTCATTGTCCAACATTTCCCACGACCTGTCTAGTTGTCCCAAGCTCCCATGATTTTATCCTAGCAATGGCTGCACGATTCATTTCTCATCTCCGCGAGAAGGTTGGTGAGTAAAGGAAAAATTAGGGGATGGAAAAGACACAAGCTATTGTTGTTATATATTATGGGTCATTGTGTTTTAATTAAGAGAAAGATCACACATACTCCCTATTGAGTGACAATTAAAACTCTATATGATTCTATACCTACAAGACTACATATTAGTGTGGGTTTAGAGAGATCACACACAATCTGACTTGTTGGTTGAAACCCTAACCCTAATTTCTAAGTGGATTAATTGCACAATGCAATGTTTGAAAATTACAAGGCACCCCGAGGAATCCTACTTATTTTAAGAGCATTTCTCTGTCCATTTGATATTTTATACTTGATTCTCTCATTAGCTCGTAGTCAATTGAAAATTACAAGGCACCCCGAGGAATCCTACTTATTTTAAGAGCATTTCTCTGTCCATTTGATATTTTATACTTGATTCTCTCATTAGCTCGTAGTCAAGGTGTTGAGCGTTCACTTTGATAGTTGGTGCATACTCTCTTATCCAGACACAACTTTGAGGTGAAATCCAAATCCAATGACTACTATGATATCTCTATGCATGAGAGATTCCATCTAGAAACTAATCTTCATGATTTAATTGCAGATTAAATGAAGGTGTAATCTATTGGAGGATGAGCTTGAGTCATACTATGCATTGGATTATTAACCTAACGCCTAGTTCATTGATGGTTGGAATGCAAAGAGTTGGCTTCCCTCTACTTATGTTGCAAGCCACTTGATAGAGACCATAAACCAACCTATTTCTAAATGCCATTTGACATTCATGCTCATAGTGTTGTTATAAGCAATTTATGGTCATGATCAAGAAAAGGCCCTTGCCATACGAAACAACTACATAGTTGAGTTACTCAATTGTTTATTGGAAGATATTTTACTTGTCAACCTTACATTTCCATCTATTGATGAGTGTAGGGAAAAATATCGAGCCTCCAAGAGACAGAGAACCCTATGCACAACTCAGAGAAAAAATTGATATAGAGTCCATAAATCAAATTACACACACGCATATGTGCTGGTGAAGCGACTGGGATATGATCCCCTCAATTACGGATCTCTTTTCCAACAAAAAGTCAATATGAATGAGGATATGGTCCAATCTTGTTGATATATGTCCTAGGTTCAAACACGTATATGTTTAGGTATATTTCCCTTTTTTGGCTTGATATCTATTAAGTCCTAGTATGAAATCATATCACCTATTATGATATTATTTTGGTTGTTCAAGGCTTCCCCCACCAATTTTATGGAGCTCCAACAAATATAATTTTCTTGAAATTAAACTAGGGCATAGACATTAAATTCCTTAATATGTCTCCTAGAATGTTGGTGAGTCATAATAGAAAGGATTTGGTCTTGAGTTATTTGAACTTTATTATTTCAAAATTTGCTTGATCCCAAAGGGTGCAATTTCTTCCCAATTCCCTTCTAGCACTCAGAATGAATATGTTATTGTTTTTCTAATGCATTTTTCCTAGATTTACCATTATTAAATCTTATAGTTTTGTCTCCTAGATGAGGAGAATAGTTGTCCTTTTTTCCTTTATTGAGTCATGCATTGGTTCTACCTCAAATTACTTCCCATTTCCCTACTATTCTAGGAGACAATTTTCAATATTTACCTAAAGAAAGATATGATCCACTTCTACATATAACATCCATTGTTACTTCAATTCCAATATTTCGTTATGTTTGTTATTTCTTCCCTCTTTTCTGTATTTGACATTTTTCTAGTCTTTTTTTGGAAGTCAATCTTCATCTTCCTGTTGTTCCTATCGTACTTTCTTCCTTGTGATAATTCCACTTAAATGTGACTAGCTCTTATTCAGAGTTGCTTCCTTAGACATGGGTAAAGGATAACTCATTTCAAGGATCTAATTAAATTGAGAAATATTTAGAAATTCCATAGATGATGCAAAATAAATGGGATGGACAAAGGCTTGGGGCATGAGAGTTTCTTATAGATTTCAATGACTCATCATTTCAAAATTGTAGAGGAAGATGGGGAAATTTCACCCATAGCAAGACCGTCAAAGGCACATCCACCTCTAGATCAAAATCTGAAATCCATATGTTGAGATACATTCCTCTTTGTCCCATGAAAAACAAGCCACTTTAAAAATGAGGTCTCTATCCTCTTTGAGTTCAAACAAAAAAACATAATATCCTCCACAAGAAAAAATACAATACCTTTCATTTGATCATTTCCATCCAATTGTTTTGTATTGATTGGTCCATTTCTTTGGAGGAAGGACTAAAACCTAGGAATTTCCCAATGAGACCATTTTAGCCCAACTATAGAGTTTTCATCCATAGAACTAAATGAGGTAGCTTGATGTCAAGGCTTGCAACCACTTTCTTCACAATTCTGCAGGGTGCTTTATTATTATAAGGCTTACTCAAAGAGACAACAAAGGCCTAAAATGCCAACACCTTAGACAAGGGAGAAGAGGAATTTCCTCCTCATGGATCGATTTCTGTGAGGAAAAAATGGGATGAGGAGGATAATGAGTGAGAAAAGACACGATGCTTAGAGTTTCAACTATAGAGATTATTAGAATTCAAATAATTTGTAGTCAATATGTTGTTACAACCATAATGTGGGTATAGTTAGGGATGTATTGGGGTTATTTGGTGGAGGTTCTCCTAATATACAAGGAGTTAGAATGTAACTCATATCTATTATCACTTTGGGAGTTGTGCTTTACTCTCACCTTTTGGTATAGATTATGGATATCTTAGATTATTATGTTATTTTGAGTATTTAACTCATAAAATTTGGTATAAGGGTAGACAATCCTTGGATCTTCACTTTCAAACAAGCCATTGTATCATTTTTTAATTTTTTTTTTTGTGATTGGTGTAATCAACAACTAGTTGGGCACGTACTCGCGTGACACATGGTCGTGTTATCCAATTTCTACCACTATAACCTCCAAGTGTGCCCACGATGCCTCATACATGACACATAAGGTAATTCAGGGTTTCGAACCAGTGACTTCACATAACAGAGCGTCTTAACAATACACTCCATCACCCATTGCCATACACCCCGAGGGTGCCATTATAGCATTTTTACTACAAATGGTTTTTGGAATATTGGATTTGCATGGAAATTGCAAGGTGGAAGAGGAATGATCAAAGTATTCTGGTCAAATTTTCAAAATTGGATTCCTTATAATTGGAGAGTTACATGGTGAGGAAGTTAGGGTTTTTGTCTCATCCTAAAACTAGGCTTAAACAAGTGGTTTCAATAAAACAACCATATCTTAATATTGCAATGTCAAAATTGTGTGCCACGTATGGCATTGGAAAGAAGATGGATAAGGGTGTTTCATGTAGAAAGTTTATATTCATAATTGAAAAATTGGTAGTGTGGCATACTGTAGCACTTTTCTCTCCTTGAATGTGTCAAACTCAACAAGTTTTGGAAAATTCACGACGATGTTTTCTTGGCACATCAAAATTTAGTCAGACCCATGGAATTATAGAGAATACATACTAGCAGATTACATGATGAAATTATAAACACGATGGAAAATTCATTTTGGTAGATATATCAGTTTAGGGTCGTCCTATAAACTAGTGCTCAAATAAGGATTAAAAACGTTGTGTTAACTCAAATTGGCATAACTTTTGAATGGAATGTTTGGTTGGGGTGATTCAAAAACCATTGGAAACAAGAGAGAGAGGATCATATATAGGTAGGAGTTTTGGAACAAGTTTGGATAAGTATTTAAAGATTGTTAAATTAGAATCTATAGATTTTGGTTACACCCTAAATAAGAACTAATAGTGAGACCTAAAACTAGTGGAGACAAAGATGAAATTGATCCTATAGTTGAATGGTTTAACACAGAAAAGGAAAATTATATATGTTCTCTTGGTTTAGTTATTTATTTAAATGGTGAAGCTAAAATTATATGGTGGTACAGTTTTGATAAATACATTAGATGACACTCTACGTGGGAAGAATTTGAAGAAATATTGTCAAATAGATGGACAAAGGACATAAAATGGAGGAGATGCATACAATTGAAGATGAATCCAATGAAAATAACAAATTACGCATACAATTGAAGATGAATCCAATGAAAATAACAAATTACTTTCCAAATTGTAGAAGGATAATGAAGAATTAAAATAAGAGCTCATAAAGAAGGGTACTAAATTTACCAAGATGCAATTCCTTAATGAAGCATTGATTAAGAAGGTTCATAATTTAAAGAAAGAAAATATGAAAAAATGCAAGAAGGACAATGATGAGTCCAAGGGGGAATTGAAAATGAAAAATGAAGAAATTAAAAGGTTGCATAAGCATAAATAAGACCTTATTAAGGATATTAAGAATGTTAAAATACATCTACAAGAGGCAGAATCAAATATTAAGGATGAATATTCTACCCAAAGTTGGAGAGGATACTACCATTATATTTGAAGAGAAAACTACCATAAGGGTGGAAGACAAAATCATTAAGAAGGCTGAAGAATCCTTAAATACCAAGGATGTAAAACCAGAAATGCAATCTAGAATTGAATAAGCATGAAAGAATTAGTTGATAGATAACATCACCATTCATTTGTAGAAGGATAAGGAAGAGAAAACACAAGAAGGTCACCATAAAATACTTGAAGAACTTGAAATCCAATTGGATGATATAAAGGTAAAATATGATGGTATTATCTTGAATCAAGAGCAATTAAAGATCAAGTATAATAGTTCCAACATATCACTGTACCAAAAAATAAGATGATGACAAGGGTGTGGAAAATGAAGGCCAAACTTGAAAGATGAAACCTTATCAACATTGTCATTACTAAGAAAGTTGGAAAGAAAGAAAAGAAGATTGACATCATGATTACATTGGAAGAAGATGGCAACAATAGTCACGGAATATGGCATAAAGAAACCATTATGCGATATTATATTATCAAAAAACAATAACTACAACAAATTGGAGAAGCCACAACAATGGAGGTAATCAAAGGAAATGAATCTGTCAAGAAGTGACACTGAAAATAATTAAATACAAATGGATGGATAATCATTAGTGCTGGCAAGAGAGCAGGAACATAAGGAAATCCTATTACTTGATTTCATCACATGTAAAACCCTTAGCTACATTTAAGAACAATTTTTTTTGAAGGGGGTAATTATGTTTTGACCCTAACGAGGTATATATATGAGTTTACTAGAGTTAATTGTGTTGATGTTTTGGTATTTGTGAGAGGTATTTTCCTCCTAGACGAATAAATTGATGAACACTTGGAGAATTGTCAGGAGGATGGGGCATTTCGGCCTTGGTTGATGGTTACATCAGGTCCCCATAATATTGACTAGTTTTCCAAACATACTTACACTCTTCCATGCCATTATGACTCATATCACGATCAGATTGCAGAATGGTTAGAGGATTCATACATGAAGAAGTTTCAGAATAATGGTAAGGTCGTGCTTGTTTTTAGACAACCTTTCTTAGAAGAGAGGAAGATTCCAGAAGTCAAAGGAAGACCATTGAACAAAAGAAGAATACCTCGGAAAAGAATTTGACCCACAGGAAAAGAATAAAGTGAAAATAGAAGCCTCTAGATAAGAAGTTGGCCCACAAGAATTAATAAAGTGTAAAATGAATTATTCCATATGAAAAGTTGGCTCCACTATTCCAGATGATAAGTCGTCCCCATTACATTGACAAACTAGTATAAATATAGTGACACCTTGCTCATTTGGACTCACTCACTCTTGCAGTTCCAACTACATAAGGAAGAAGACGTAAGTCTGAGGCAAGGAAGATGAAGCTACTACAACATCTGGGATCTTGGTTATTCTTGGTGGTGATTTCTCTTGTGCACTCTCCCTAGGAAGAGGTGCTCTACTTTGTATGGTGTTGTTGTTGCAGTTGTTTGGTATGCTAGATTTGTGCTAGGGTTTATTCTTTATCAATTTTCTCTTGAGAGTTGGTTCATGGTTGGATTATCTAAGAAAGGTTGGTTGGGTTTTTCCTTGGGTTTGGGGTTTTTCGAGGATAACTCTCAGTCTCTTCTTGTGCTTGTTTATGTTGTGCTTATTTATTCACTATATGATATATGGTTGTTTAATGTTAAAAAAGATATAAATACATTGGCAAACCTATTTCTTTGTAAATTTAATGAAAATCTACAATGGTATCGGAGTTGGTTACCTTCAGAAAAATCTAACCAGTGGAAGGAAGATAATTTGCAACAATACCTTGCCGCTGCACCATAATATATTTATCAAGCTCATTGAGCACTATTTTTGAGGCATTGGGACTAATTTCACCACAAAGCAGTTCTCCCTACCCCAATGCACCCCTTGCAACACTTTGGTTGCAGTTCCGTCAGTTCAGAAATTTGAAATTTCTCAAATCCAGGGTTTCCACTGGCGAAAATGTCAACTGGTATGAGAGTTGAGGATAGATTGGATGGAGCAGATAAATTTATATCCTGGAAGCATAGAATACAACTCATTCTAGAAGAGAATGAATTATT
>CBVK0101816286.1:0-18307 GCA_900067695.1 Picea abies | reverse complement strand
ACTTTCCAAATTAGAAACCATGAATGGAGATTTTGTCCTTTAAGAAAAGCAAAAAACATTATGCCACGTTGTGGGTGTGTTACAACTTCCCTAACAACATCACTAACTGGAGAGTATTGAGGGAGATGAATAGATCATAGCCTTTTTGACCAATGAAGAAAACTTTAGAGATTTGGTCATTGATGATGAGTTTCAAGGAATTATTATTGAATAAGAAGAAAAAGAGTCTAAATCTAAAAAAGAAAATAATGTTGAAAATCCTAAACTTCACACAATTCCTAAGGGAGTAGTCAACCTGGAAAACTTGTTTAATCTATGAGAAAAATTTAAAAGTCCTAAAAATGTGAAAACTGGGAGTTCTAGTCTCGCTTACGAAATTATAAACCTAGGGACAGTTGAAAACCCTAATAATATTAACCTTGGAAAATTTATATTTTCTGACGAAAAGAGAGCCTACCTCAAATTGTTTAAAGAATATCAGGATATTTTCACATGGTTGTATCAAGATATTAAAACTTACAACACAAATATCATCCAACACACCATTCCTCTCAGGAAATATGTTAAACATTTTCAACATAAATTACAAAACCCATCTCTTGAACCTTTGATGCAAAAGGATCTAAAAAAATTGTTGGATGCCAATATTATTTTTCAAGTGAGACATTTTTCTTAGGTGGCCAACCTAGTACCTATTAAAAATAAGTCAAGAGAGATCTTCCTTTGTGTGGATTTCAGAAATTTAATCAAATGCTTCGAGAAAGATAATTATCATGGACCCCCAATGGAACAAATACTGCAAAATGTGTCTAGATCTAAGATGTTATCACTTATGGATGGGTTTTCATGATACAATCAAGCTCTAGTCTTGAAAGAAGATTGATTGAAAACCACTTTTCGAACTAAATTGGGAACCTTCACATATAAACATATGCCCTTAGGGATCATTAATGTGGGAGTCACATTCCAGAGAGCCATGGATGTGGATTTCAGGGGATTATTAAAAAAATGTGTAGTAGTCTATTTGGACGATGTTACAGTCTTTTCTAAGAACATATCATATTATATTGCTCGCTCGACCCAGATTTTTGAAAGATGTAGGAAATATGGCATTTCTTTAAATCCAAAAAAAAAAAAAATTAGTGAAACTGAGGGGAAACTCAGGGTCACATCATCTCTAAATATGTTTTGGACGATGTTACAGTCTTTTCTAAGAACATATCATATTATATTGCTCGCTCGACCCAGATTTTTGAAAGATGTAGGAAATATGGCATTTCTTTAAATCCAAAAAAAAAAAAAATAGTGAAACTGAGGGGAAACTCAGGGTCACATCATCTCTAAATATGGCATTAATATCAATCCTGAGTGTGTCAAGGTAATTTCCAAACTCCCTGTTCCACATAACAACAAATCTATGAAAAAAAAATTCGGGAAAATCAATTTTGTGAGAAAATTTATTCATAATTTTGTAGAAACAATCAAACCACTATAGAAAATTATATGCGAAGACACAGAATTTGAATGGAATAAGGAAGAGAGGGAATCTTTTGATAAAATCGATGTTGTTATTTCTCAAGCACCATTCCTACGCAACCCTGATTTCAACAAGGACTTCTTCATGTACTCGTTTTCTTCTTATCAATCTCTAGCAGCAGTCCTAATACAAAGGGATGATGAGAACAATGAGGCCCCCATTTCATTCATGAGTACCAACCTGCAAGGGTCGGAACTCAATTACCTTTCTATTGAAAAAAAATCTTATGTTGTATACAAAGCAGTAAAACACTTATGGTATTGCATCCTTAAAAACCATACCAAAGTTATAGTTCCCCATATTGTGGTGAGATTATTATTTATTATTTACATAGCAAGAAATGGGTGAGAGGAGAGGAAAGTGGATGTCTGTCATTCAATAATTTGACCTTGAAATTAATCCAACAAATATAGTTATAGGTCAAGGTCTATGCAAGTTAGCTACAAAATATCAAGACCTAGATGACTATGATGAGTTGGGATAGGACAATGAACTATCCTTGTGGTGCAGTGAAGTGTTGTATATCCCACCGATCCAAGACTCATGGTATTCGAATATCTCTTATTTTCTTCATCATGGCATGTTTCATAAGCATTTAAACCGTAGGGAGTGAAGGGTCCTTAAATCGAAATCTTCATAATATTGTCTCATTAACTATGTTTTATTTTGTAAGAATTATGATGGAGTATTGCTTAGATGTCTTGAGAAATAAGATGCATAAAGGGTGTTGAAAGAGCTCCATGATGGTCATGTAAGCAAAAACTTTGCAGGTGACATCACAAGTCATAAAATATTGAGGGTGGATTACTATTGGAAAACCTTGTATAGGGACACATACACACACATGTCAGACTATGTAAAGTGTGTCAGCTGAGTGATGGAAAAGAGAAAAAAGTATCCATCCCATTACAACCAGTCACAATTTCCATACCTTTTTAGCAATGGGGAATAGATTCCATAGAGAAAATTAATCCAAATTCATCTAAACAACACAAGTACATACTTACTATTACAGGTTAATTTACCCGATGGTCAGAATCCATTCCCTTACCCATATTAATGAAAAGGTGGTGATTCAATTCCTGGAATAGAACCTAATTACCAGGTTTGGGGTACCATTTGTCCTTATTTTTGACAATGTTGTTTACTTCTCCTCTACTCTTTTGAATGAATTTGCATTAGACAGTGAGATTATATTAAGGTATTCTACTAAATACTACCCGCAAGGGAATGATTTCACAAAATCGACCAATAAAAATCCGACCAAGATTCTAAAAAAGATAGTCACAGAAAATCACAAAAATTAGCACAACACTCTACACAATGCACTTTGGGTTGATAGAGTGACCCATAAAGAATCCCTAGGGAGTTCCCTATACTTTTTGGTTTACGAGAAAGAATCCATTTTACCAACCAACATATATCTCCCATCTATGCATCTCTCCCAAGCCTCTAGGGGCCAAGCACTCTCGAGCATGTAGCAATGTATTGACACACTCCTTATGCTAGAGGAAGAAAGGGAAAGGGATAGGAAGAAATTTGCATCTCATCAATAGTTGGTTAAGAGATGGTTTGACAAACACAAAGTCGAAGACAAGAATTTTAATGTTGGATATTTGGTTTTGAAATGGGATAAGGTAAATGAGCCAAAAAGGAATCATTCTAAGTGTCAAAGACTTTGGCTTGGTCCCTACCAAGTCACTGAGAAAATTGGGGTGGTCACATATCGATTGCAAAACCTAAGGGGTGAACTATATTCTCTCCCTATAAACGGCCAAACCCTGAAAAGATTATTTACCTTGTTGCTCAGCATGAGCAGCCTTGTACCATAGATTGATTTTGTTTTGGTTTTGTTTTGTTTTCTTCCTTTTAGTTTTGTTTGGTAGTTTGATTTCCTTTTGTCTTTTTTTTGGGTTAAAGTTTCTCGTTGGACTGAGAAAGTAATATTGATTCCCAATTTCCTGGTGAAACATGGCGAGACAGACACTCTCATACCAAACCTTAATCATCTGAAGCAAAATAAGGAGCATTCATTCAGTGAAAGATTTCAATCCAAGAATTATTTACACTTATATATGTTATTAATTGTGGAATGAACATGTTGTTTGTCTTGTGGTTTGGGAATTCTAAAGGGAATAATGGAAACGAAGGAGAGTATGAACCATTTCTATCGACAGAGCTAGTAAGGATCTTACCTCTCTTAGTGAGATTGTTGTGCAAATTCCTAAGTACTAGGTTCCTTTCTTCAAAGAAACAATATTCTCCTACCTAACTCATTATTTGTCTTGTACATCTCCTCACCAAAAGATATCCAGTAATGGGTACTTGTTGCAATAAATATCATAATAAAATAAAATGGTGAAAAAGAAGACATTTGGATTAGAGAATGATGATATCATGGAGGTTATACAGTTATCTCCATCGAGGCTATGGATACTAGTTGGTAGTGGAGCAAGGTTTGTGATATTAGGGTGACTCTGTTGGGGCTATGGACGCTCATTGGCAACAGAGCGACACCAGAAGGAGATTTCAAGTGCTTAGAGGCTGGAAATTTTATGTTCTCCTATCATTGGTGATTTTCTGTCTATTTCTTGCTTGGTGGAACATGGATCATTGGTTCAAGGAAAAGACACACAAAATTAGACAAGTCCCCATAATCATACATGGTTGGTTGTTCCCAAATCATATGCATACAGAATTATAATTGGTATCTAGTTTATTATCTGAGATTGAAGTTACCTCCCAAAATTGTTATATCATTACAGCTAAGGTAAGGATTAGAGATTTTGGTTTTGTCCAACAAATTTCCATTTGTTGAGACCTCAACGCACCCTTTGAAATATCAAGCATTTCAATGGGTACCACTTTATTTTTTGATCTTTTTTTTTATTGGCTTAACTTGCTTGCATTTTTTGTTTTATGCTTTCCCTTATGGTTTCTCTAAGTCAAAAGTGTTTTAAGAATGAAAAGGGGATTATCCAAAATGGAAAAATACCTATGAATTCTTAATTGAAATAGAAAAGGGTCGAGACTTGACAATTTTTGTAAAAGGAAGAAAAATCCACAAAAAAAAAAATCCCCGATCTCTAATGGATGATTTTGTCGATCGCCAATAGCGCATCGAGCATCAGTAAGATCTTTGTGTGAACTTGGAAATATATGAAATATTTTTCCTATCATCAATGTACATCAATCATCAACGCCAGTCAATATCTCTTGCAAAGCGTGAAAAGAATCATAAACCTCACTAACGTCGATCAAGCCCAAAAATCATAAACAATCCTCGGTCGTCTGATACGAGTACTTGATTAATATTGATCGTTTGATGCAGGAGCATCGCCAGCAAAGCAGAAGCGGGAGACAGTTGGGCGCACTAGCGCGTATTTTGAATTTTGAAGATAGTGTATTAATGTAATATCTGACAAAGCTTTTTGAGTTATGAACATCTTTAATGATCGGAGGTAATATCTGACAAAGCTTTTTGAGTTATGAACATCTTTAATGATCGGAGGTTGAACCATCGAGTAAGATCGATGGGGAGATGTATTTTTCTTTAATAAGAAGGATCGCAGTATAGATCTAGAGCATCCGCTCTTATCTGTCTGGTCAATATTTATTGTAATAAATGTTAAGTAGTTGAAAGCCTTTATTCTCGATAGGATAGTGTAAGAGTAGTTGGGAGGAAAAGATTTGAAGAGTTCCTTTGTATAAGGCTTTGTATTGTTGCCAAGAAGAGATTGTTGAATCTAATGTGTAGATTTCCATTGTAGTCAAGAGCTGGGAGATACAGAGAAACATTGTATGAATGTATGTAAGTTTCAGTTGGATGAATATAGTAGAGGAACATTGTCCCAATTGTGTGTTGTTGTTGTGTCTATCTGAATGAGTGAACGGTAGACTCGTTATTTGTTTCAATACTCTGTTATTTCTCGTTCTTGTATCTATGAATGCACTTGCACAGTTGAATGTATGAATCATTATGAAGAGTGAATAAGTTTCAATTGTTTATCTTCATTGATCAAGTGCAAGGTGTGCATAGTGTTCGCAAGGAGTGCATGATCAAATCTGTTTTGACTCGTAAGCTCAAAAGAGGTAGCGTGAAACTTATGTATGCAAGGAGTGCATCGATGCCCGCAAGGAGTGCATGACCAAATTTTCAAACTCAAAAGATCAAAAGGAGTAGCGTGGTTTTAATCATAGAAGATAGAAGTTGTTGGTGAGCAGTCGCAAGGAGTGTGAAATCATCCATAGAGGAGTTGAGTGTGGAAGAGACCCGTTGCAAGAAGTGCGCAGGTCGAGATTTTGACTAAGTGTCAAAGATAGTGCTCATAGGAACAAGAGGAAATCGAATAAGTAAACCTCAAGAGGTAAAGTGGTGGAAACTCTTTGAGGAAAGAAGTCCCTAAGGCTTCCATAAGAGTTAGTGGACAAGATTCATTCCGAAGGGAGACGAATGATTCCAGACCATCAGATCTAGGAGAGCTACATGGAGGATAGTCGTAAGGTGTTTCGACACTTTGGATTTTAGAAAATTTGAAGGCTTGTCAGAATCATAATCGTGAAGTCTGAAGTTATGATTCAACCTCAATCGTTGATCATGAGGAGAACACGTGGAAACGGATCAAGGAATTCGGAAATTGGGAGTTCGGAGGCTCATGGATGAGAGCACCAGAGTTTCGCGAAGTCGTGAAACCCAAACCATGGAGGGGTCAGCGGATCTTAGGAGACGCATGGCGGAAGTCTTGAGAATCGAAGGAAAGCACTTCAGGAAAAGTCGAAGGAGGAGTTTGGGATATCCCCGAAGCCCGAATCGCAGAGAGACAGGCCTACGGTCATAGCTGTGGTCATTTGAGAAAAGGACATGTGTGTGTGGTTAGAGTGGTTTTGGGTGCCCGCGGGGACCCAAGGAGTCGCTTCGACTCAGTATTTCGAACGATCCAAGACCGAGAGGTCCAGCATCCCTTTGGAGGCAGGGGGGTTTGTGACACCGTTGGTGGATAAGACGGTTTTCATCTGATTTTAAGAAGTCAAGTGTCCACGTCATAATGTAGACATCAGTTTCATACTTCCACGTCACCTACCACATGGATTTCCACACCAGCCACATCATCGACCATTTCATCTGCCACATCACACAAACATGTCTCCCCTTTGCCACGTCGACTTGCCATGTCACCCACCACATCATACTGCCACGTCGAATTTGTATGGGTTCCTTGATTTTATCGAGCATCGGGTGATTCTATGTGGATGTTGAAAACAAAAATGTTTCACATTCTCCTATGCCGATGAGTTCATTGGCCATCGATGAATTCAGTTTCACATTGGAAATGTTGAAGAGGCAAGTTTCTTTGTCGATAGTCGATATTGTATCTGTATCTACCTTTCTCATTCTAAAAAGAGCACATGTGCACATATTTGTTTTTATAAATGGTTGATCTCCATGAAGGCCACTTTA
Organism: Picea abies; assembly: GCA_900067695.1. Taxonomy (NCBI): domain Eukaryota; kingdom Viridiplantae; phylum Streptophyta; class Pinopsida; order Pinales; family Pinaceae; genus Picea; species Picea abies. The sequence goes on along the minus strand of CBVK0101816286.1, from coordinate 11,312 downwards.
AATCTGATTTTTTCATCCCACGTTTCCTTTTAATCATGGATGTCAAAAGTTTAAAGGCAGAATTGGCCTTTCATAGTTTTCATGCCTATGAGTCATCCCCAGACGTGGCTATGTCACAACAACCTGGCCACGAAAACCTCTACACTCCCATATAATGCTTTAGGTAAAGTACCATATGCCATATCACAATACGGGTCCATGTGTCTCGACAAGTAACCATTCGGAAGAGACATTGTGTGCCAATAAAAAGGGTGGATTTTACATAGAAATTCATCGGGATAGGCAATGAACGTTGAAAAAAAGGTTGGCTCCAAAGGGTCGATGGTCTTGAACTTTCGATCCCTGATGGGGAAAGGTACTGCACACAAAATAACCATCTTTTGAATTCGTCGATGAACTAAGAAACATGCATTCACGTCATAATAAAACATAAATAATTAATTCTAAGTGTGGCACGCATGTGGGTGCAATTTAAAACCTGAAGATTTATGTAATCTTGTTGTACCCTGGTGTTTAATAACTAGATTTGACTTATGGGGAGTTGAGATATATGTGCATGAACAAATTATTTTTGGCATTCTTGCTATCAATTGTGTGAAGAGAGCTTGCACAATGAAGAACATATTGAGTTCAAGGACTGTGTGTGTTATGATTGTGTCTCTGCGAATTCAAGCCTTTTGTGTCTCAAAACGGGTAAGTTTCGATGTCTATTATTGTACCAAGTACACATTCAAGTTGATTCTTAGGTAATACGAATGAATTATGGACTGATTGTTGTTGTTTCTTTGCAGAAAATACCTCCATGAAGAATTTCCACTAGGCAGTCTCTGAAAATGCCCAAGGGGAAAGGTACTCATTTAGGCGAAGCATCAAACCCGGCCTCTGCTGAAGGAATGGAGCAGACACCCAAAGTGGAGCCCATAATCTAAGTTCCAATTAAGGTCTTCAGCCAACCTCCATTATACGATAATATTGAACTAAGCACATGATCCAAGGTATCGTTACCCTCTTAGAATGACTTATTTAATAGACGTAAGCATTAAAATTACCCAGGGTTCACACCTCACTATAGCCCAAATATTAGAGCCATGGATGACCTGGTTTTCCCAAACATCAATCGTTCTCTTTTACATATGGTGGTTGTTAGGTCCCTTGTTTTGACCTATGTAAAATATTTGGAGTGGGTCATCAATCACACAAATGCATCAAAATGCTTAACCTGCGATGAGCAAGGGAAGTGTGTGGGAATTTTCTTACCAGTAGAAGTTAACAAATATTACAAATTTAGGGAGCCAAAATTCAGATTGAATAATGACTTTGTGGTAGACTTTCACATGAAACATGATGTAAGAAAACTGGTGGCATCATGGTGAAAAGAGGACAAGAAGTTCATCAACCAAACTTCGGGATGGTATGGAGTGATAAACTTGAGAGAACCATACATGTACCAAATGGATTTGTTGTGTAGATTGCATGGAGAAAAAGATTGTTCCAGGTTCATTGAAGCTCAGATGCCCTTATCTTACATTGTATCAATATCAGGAGGTATCTTTAATTAGGGTGCCATTATATCTAAAAATCTCAATACTAGAATAGATCAAGCTAAGAACCCCGAACCAGGAGATGTGCCTTCATTCTACATGGCCTCTTACCTGTTGGATGTGGTTTGTGCAAGAAATTTGTTTTCGTAAACGAATTTGAGTTGGCACGTGTCTGAACTCCATGCGCATATATACTTCAGTATTTTATGGGAGAACAGGTGTAAGAAATCATATCCCATGATTTGTGATTTGTTCCTGACCAAATTATATTTCATTATTTTCCACCAAGAATGTCCACATCTTTCAAAAAAATCCAAAAATATCATCTTCCTTATTAGCAACTGGTACTTGGAAGAAAAATGCACCTACTGTAGGATTTTTGGAGCCATAGGGGCCCCACACTTATTGTCAGCTTACGTACCAAACATATTGGCCTTAGGAGAAGTTTGTTACGAGACCATCCTACAAGGGTTCAATATATCTCTTGTCAAAGATAAAAAGAGGGTGTTTATCCCATATGGATTTTAGTTGGGATACTACTTTTTCAAGGATACCACACAAAAAAACAAGGATTGAGCCACTTGGAATACAGGTTCTGAACTGGGATATACTGCAAGCATGATCCGAAAGGATTAATGGTAAAACTTGTTGAAAAATTAATTGTATATTGGCCCAATGCTCATGACAAGTTCGACGATGAGGTATTTACAGAAAATTCCCACAGTTTGGATGAGGTCATTCAAAGAAAATCCTAGGCCTTACTTTCTTTAAAGCTCTATCTATGGGTGAACAGGTAGAACTCATCAATCAAACTATCGAGGCTGCTATCTGAGAACAAGCAGCTAAGAGAGAGAATGAGGAAGCAAGGAGAGTAGAATAAGTAAGACTTAGGCAGAATCCAAGAGGGCATTTCATGAGGCAGGGAAGAATAGGGAAGCACAAGCACTAGAGTGGCAAAGAAGAGCCAAGGAAGAGCTAAGAAGTAAATACGCAAAGCAAACCCCTCAAGGGAAATTAAGACAACGAGAGGGAAGCACACAACCTGAACAAGATATAGAGCATGTAGAAGGAGGTCAACTAGACCCAATAGTGCCATATGATGCATTTAAGGAGGTCAACCAGACCCAGTAGTGCCATCTGATGCATTGAAGGAGGTTCCTATCACAAGGACCCCTGCTCCTACCATTGGAGATCTTACTATGTTGGATGATGATGATGATGATGATGATGATATAAACATGGTGAAGGTCCCAATTATGGATGAGTCCAAACCAGAACAAGGAGGCTCACTTTCAGTCGAGTCATAGCCAGAGGGGACATCCTTAGATACAAATGTGGTAAAAACTCACAGCATTAGATGCAAAGTTGCCACTCGAGGAAGAGAAGAGACAAGAGAGTGAAGCGGGAAAAGAAAACGATGAACGGAGTCCAGATGACATAGCTCCCGAACAAGAGAAAATTGAAACAAAAGGAGAACATAAGAAGCAACAAGGAAAGGATACAAGTGAGGGAAAGAAGACAGAGGAGCACATCATCACTCCAACAAATGAAGAGGCAATTGTTGATCCATCAGTCGATTCTTTTCCCAAGGATAGGACACGATAGGTAGTGTCAACAAAAAATAGACTAGAGGATACCTCGGTCCCTAAGAAAACTATTGATACGTCTACATAAGTAGGAGTTTAGCAGGCTAGTAAGATAGACCAACCCCCTGAAGGGCCAAGCACTAACAAGACACCTAATAAGGAGGAAAGGGAGTTGGGAGGTTAGACATCAACAATAGATAAAGGTAAAACCCTTGTCCTACAACACTTTCATACCCCAGGAAGCATGGGAAATATGTTGGCATGGGGTGATAAGCAATACGAGAGCCATTAGACAAAGTTGCTAACATTGAGGCCATAGCTTATGACAAGAAGAGGCAAGTTTTGGTAAGAAGAACACAGAGGAAAATAAAGCTAACTTTAGACAGTACTGTGGTTCTAACCATTGAGGAAACCTTGTTGTATGCAAAGAATGCTAAAGTTAGTGAATCGTTAGGTGCAAGGATGGCCATATCTCATGCAACCATTGACAAAACCAAAGAAGATGAGAGAGAGGTTGCAATGAGGAAAGAATTAGAATCTCTCAAACATCAAGTGGATTATTATAAGGATACCACACAAGCGGTGATGATCCTAAGAGTATATTTCTTAGAGGAGCATGGAAAATATAAGAAGATCAGGGATGTGTTTATGGAAGAAGTCATAAGCTATCAAGAGGAAACCCTATTGTACCTTGTAGCACATAAGGAGATGTTGAAGTGCGCTGAGAGAGCACACAGAACCTTGAGCCAAATCGAGTACATTAGAGAAATTAAAAAGTGTCAAGGAAAGGAAGAGCATGGTATCAGAATGTTCATTGAAGACAGCATGGACAAGATACAGAGGGTAGCAAAATATTGGGTCCAAACCATTATTGAACCAAAGAAAAATATGCAGGAAAGGTGGGAGGAATACCTTGGGAATTGGAGGAAAATTGATGAGAAAATGACATAAATCTGATTTCCCAAGTTTACGTCACTAGAATATTTTTGGGATGTCGGTGATATAATGAAGCAGCTCATAGATAGCGACCAGAAGTATGAGTCAGACATTCACATAATGGCCACCTTAGCATAAAGGCAAGTTCAAAAATTTATGGTCATTCTAGAACGTGTGGCAGCGAAGGTGGAAAAGTATAGACAACGCATTGGAGAGATGAGGGAAGTACTCAGTACACCCATGGATCAGCATCGCTTCTCCTACATGCACATGTGTGAGGATCTCTTCTCCCTGCGAGTCCAATATGATAAAGTGAATCCCCTGGATTAGTCACCTGATGCATGAGCAATAGCTAGGAGAAAACATGTGGATGAGTCCACATTTCTTTCCATTTTTGCTTAAAATAGCATTAGTATTATTTTTAGAGAGTTTAATTTTTGGTAAATAAGAGAATCAACTATGCATTCAGGGTGGATGGTTTTTGTAAGAAACTTTTGGGTTAATCCAAGGGAAAACTATTTTCCAAGTTAATTCAGAAGCTCAAAAGGAGCCAAGGCTTTTAACCAAATCTATGCTTGTCATCTTATCAATGGATGTTCTACATTTTGATTGAAAGCTACAGGCGTCTAGTAAGATATTAATCATTTTTTAAGTTATCTTGCTCAGTTAAGAAATTTTTGGATAAATTTTGATGAAATCTAATGTTATTTAACTCCTTGTTTTGTTTAAAATGAGGAAAAGTGCATAATTAATTATGGCTTCTCTTTCCTCGTATATTTATGCATGCATGTAATTTATTTATGTTCCTTATGTATATCTAGTAATTGATAAATGTCATTTGGTATTAGTGTTAGGGGAATTTGATAGCAGATATTACTTACCTATCGTTGCTAAGGGTTATCCTAAGCACATATTTCTCGAACAAATCTATTTATTTTATTACTCTTGTTCTCATTCATTATAAAACAAAAAACAAAACAAATAAAAAGAAAATAAAAGGTAATCAAATAGTTCAAGTAACGCATTTGAAACAAAAAAAATATCATTAAAGCTCATCGAACAGTTGTCGGGCCATTAATTCGAAGGATCACGCTACTCCAAACGGGGAAGAATCTAATTGGGCCTCATCCTCGAATGTAATCCCTACTGTCGAGTCAAAGGGAATCCAACCCCCTCAACACATTCTAACAAAACCCACTACTGAGCTAGTGTAGATTTTTTTATATCATATTGTATACAAAGTTGTCATTTTTGTGAGGTGGCAATGCAAATGTTTATAGGCAAAGAAAATTACATGGTTATTTTCCAATATAATTTGAAATTTCAATATTGTGTTATATATATATGTGTGTTTTTTCTTTCATGGTGTGAAATTGGATGAATGTTAGCACTGAAATTTCATAATTATGTTTATGTATAAATGGTTTTTTTCTCTCGTGGGATGAAACTAATTAATTGTTAGTGCAATAAAATAAACACATACTAATAATCAATCTCGTCAAAATTTAAATATTATAAAAGTAATATTTTTTCCAGAAAAATAATAATCATTAAATTAATAATTATTTATGATTATAATAAATGAATATTAATAATTTTGAAATAATGATGATAATTAATAAGTTAATGGCCCAAGGCCCAAGACAACAAAGAGTGATTGTTGTCCCCATTGCCAATTAACAACTAAGTTATGATCAGTTCTACCACCTTTGGAAATAAATAATTAAATTAAATTATTAATATGATTACAATAATAATTATATGTAATAATAAGGACAATTAATAATAATAATAAGAGTGGCAAGGGTGAGTGGATCATTTATTATCCTAAAGGAAAAGAAAAAATAGATTTTTCAAGGGGCCTAAGATTCACCCCCAACATTAAGGTGGATGCAATGGCACTAAATTAAGGTTTGCAAAGGTGTAAGGCACAAGAGATAAGAAAAGTTATATTGGTTGGGGATTCGATGATATTAATTGGCTCCCTCTTACATCAATCACCTCCTCCTTGGAACCTTCTCATATCACACCTTATCCATCACATTCTAGTTCTAGCTAAGGAATTTGAAGCAATCAAATTTTTCCAAGTGTTAAGAGCCCACAAACAATAAGTTGATCATCTAGCCAACGATGGTGTGGGCATGACCAAAGGTTATATTCAAATAAAAGGGAGCATTTTTTATTCTCCTCTTCAATGATAGCCATATTCATTATGCTCATAATGGGCTTCATCCTCAAGTGTGTTCTCACATAAAATTCTCGAGATAGGAATTTATGGACACTAAATCTTCCCAAATTATGATGCCTTCTTCCATTGGTACATAAGTTAATCAAGGGTACCACTGAGAGACCCTATTATGCATGTGGTTTTTTGGTTCTAAAGATCTAGTCTACAACTATGGGTGTTTCTTCCTCACTTACCCCGAGTCTCTACTTTGGAAAAGCAAGGTTGGGAGCAAGTGACTATGCCACCATTAGGGGTTTCTCGAGGGTTGTTTGTTAGCTTTTTGGGGGTTACTCCAAAAGTGTTTACACCATGTTTGGAGGTGCATCATGATATTTGAGGCACATGGTGTATGTTTATACCCTAGATGGTCTATGATGGATTTGCACATGGGAGATGGTCCATTATAGAGTCACACATTGGAGATGACTTACTTAGTGATTGCTTAACCTCAATTGGGTGTTTGCATAACAGTCTTCCTTAGGGCATTGGAGTTTTTCAAATCACTTGGTGATGTTCTGCATGTTGGCCACATGGAGGAGGTGGTTTGCTTGGAGAACACCTTACATTGGAGAAGCATGTGGCATCTCAAAAGGGCATTGGACCCTAGATAGTTTGGAGTAGCTTGAATGTTTGCACGAAAGCATGGAGTTGATTTAAGGATGGTTGGGTTGTGACAGCATTCATGCTGGACAAGTGGACCCAATGGAGAAAATGGCTTAGGAGTGTTGGAGTCCTTAGAGGATTGGAGGAGGAGCACATTAAACACATCTCGTGGAGTGCCCTTGCATTGGAGCCTTGCTTGTGTCTGACATCACCTTGGAGCTTGACATGTGTACCATTTGAGTGTAGTGTGAACCTGCCTATGGCTTTGTAGGTTGTTTGTAAGGGTTTAGGGCCACATATGTATTGTTGGCCTCCCTTACATATCATATATATAGAGGAAAGAGAGTCCTTTCACAACTCATTATCATTGCATCACATTGTATTAGAGATGTCGAGGAGAAGAACACACCTCTCTCTCTCTCTCTCTCTCTCTCTCTCTCTCTCTGTGTGTGTGTGTGTGTGTTCTTCATCTTTGTACGTTTATCTCGTCTTAGAAGTGCTAAGGTTTTTTGGAGTTTATGGAGCATCTTGAATGCTAGGGTTAGGGTTTTTCCCTTTGGAGTTTATGGAACATCTTGAATGCTAGGGTTAGGGTTTTTCCCCTTAGAGACATTGGAACTAAGGTTTTGTGATTAAACCATGGATTATGTTTGATGAGTGGAGGAAAGAAAACATATTTCCTAGGAGGAATGGCTTGTGTGACGTTTACTTGTTGGAGCTCCTTGGTTTTGGCTAGGGTTTTCTTGGTTCATCGGGGCTATTGTTTTGTGATATTTCATAACAGCATTAAGAAAGCTAATTCATAAGGTTAAGCTTCGGGCAACGTCTAGGAAAGAAGTGCACTTTTTGGAGTTTTGCAATAAAGCTTGTCTCAAAGATTTCGACACTTACCTCAAGTCTTCGTAGGCAGATTCATTTGTTGTCCCTAGTGTATTTTCAATGTAGCACCCATTTCACCCTAAGATTGGTCTGTTGCACCACAAAGGAAATCAGTGTGTGAGGTGCGAGGTTGATGAGATTCGACAATGTTAAAAGGTAAGTATGGGATGGCAGAATCTCAACAGCTTGCAGTATCTTCAGATTTGAAATGGCGTTGACGGCATGAATGGAAGAGAGGATTCTTGACAGAACATCAAGGGCAAGCCTCGTTTGCCATTGAAACAATTATTCAATTGAGACTGCTTCAGGTAATAGAGAATGAAATGGACCCCTTCATGCAAATCCAATGAAGAAAACATTCCTAGTATTAGACTTGAAAGTGGACTCTATGGTTCAAATTGAAAAGAAGATAGTCAAGATGGTCATTGTGGCTTAATGTCAAAATAAGTAGCTAGTGGTAAGAATTCGTGCTCTAAACATCAATCCACCAAGGCTACGTGTCAGGAGGAACCCATGGGAGAATTCTAGGTGCTTGAAGATGCCCTCCACGGGCCTGCATTTTAATTTCTTTGTTTTATGTTATGTATTGTCGAGCTAGGTTATTTAGCAGTAACCCTGCCATGCTTTCAAGTTAAAGAGTATGGTTAGGTAGTGGTGAAGACCTCAATAACAAAGACGATGCAAATACAATGCCTGTGTAGAGATGAAACATGCAAATTCGATGCTAATGGCCCTCCCATGACACAAAAACGATGCAAATAACACATCAACGATGCACGCACAACGCAAACTCAACACTAATCGGTTTTTTTTAACTTGTGACACTAACATGATGCTGTGTGCGCTTCAGCGAGGTAGGTCCCAACACAGTGGCAACACCAACAAGTGCACACGTCAAAATTAATGACAATAATCATGACGATGGCAACGGAAACACAATGCAAAGTACATCACCCCCAAGAGCGTAGTGTTGTGTGTCGTGAAAACTTAATTTTTTGGAGAAAAAAACACTACACAATGATGCTAAAGACAATGTCAAGGTAATGTATTGTACTAACGCTAGAAGCATATATCACTTTTTAATTAAGCACTTTACTTGATTGTTATGACCATTATAACACTATTAGAGTCCCATCAAGCCAGTCATAAGCCTTAATGTTGTTGTGATCAACAAACTAAGGTGGAAACGAGTCATAGCCACACCTACATAAGTTTTTAAAAAATTGTCTACCAATGTGATCACAGAATTTTGGAAATGACATTTACAAAGATCTCAAATGCCTAAACTTCAATAACATGGGCATTCTGTCTTCTTCCAAAGCCAAATGCCTAAACTTCAATAACATGGGCATTCTGTCTTCTTCCAAAGCAGTAATTATTTTGACAGCATGGGAGTGAAAAACAACCCACGGATCTTTGCACTTGATAAACTAACTAAAACAGCTCTCACAAATAATGAACTAAGCGTCAGATCAATCCATGTTAGATGTCATAAATGAAGACTGGGTTGTTAAAATCGTGAAGAATATTTTGAAATTCTATAATCTTTGGAGTTTATCAGAATCAAATAGCTAGTTGCAAATAATTTCTATTTAAAACAAAAAGCAAACTGTACATAATTCCCCCTATCCGAATAGGCAATTCTTGCGTTGGCTAAATCTCATGTTCGACCTATGAGTCATGGTGCAGTTGGCAGAAGAGACATTGATGAAAGTTAAGGAAATAAGAGTTGATGAAAAAAAGCTTGCTGTGGCGCAAATATATTTCGAAGCAGCAATTGCAAACACAAGGCAAACATAGATTCAATTGGGCATACTGTCTCTGTTTGTTGAAGGGAAACTTCCCGTGCTAGTAATTATATAAATCCAGGTACCATTAGTACCAGAATTTCCATGGAGCCCAAAAAGTTGGTCTATCATTGTAGCAATAACCAGCCAAATGCTGCTAAAACATACGCACACGTCTGAATTAATGATCGTATAAAGCCTAAAACAAAAACATGCCACTTACTGTTAAGCATGACTCAGGATTATCTCCTTTGAGTTCATAAAAATGCCTTCAAGAGCAGCTTATACAAAAGCCTTGTCATCTTTGTGACTCTAAAGAGGTACATAAACCACCAGATACAATACAACATTTCAAAACTTATGCAAAGACACAAAGATGAAAATCTCGAGAGAATTTAATTTTCTAGTGCAGTCCTTTTTGAAATTTTAACTTCGTATGCAATCTTTTTGAGTCCACTTGTATCAGGAAACTACCCCGGTATGTGAATTTGGATTAGCTTGAAACGGTAAGACAGAATGGCATGTGATTCCAATGAAAATTTACAATTTAGAAAAGTGATGAGCATAAGCTTCAAGTAATATCCACGACCGCTGAGCATCAGCAGTAAGGTGGCAGAGTTCAAATGCCGGGAAGAATTAAACAAATGATTATTTTAGAAGTGATCTTGCTAGATGTTCCCTTGCAGATGCAAGCGCTTGAGATATAGTCTACAAAACAAAGAGACTTGAAATTAGACCATTGCAATACAACTCATGCTGAAAATATCTTCATAGAGTAAATGCATTGCAATTCCTTAAAGTCAATAATGAGAAAATATTTGCTAAGAAAACAGAGCAAGATCAAGAAAGGTTGGGAGGGGAGGGTAAGGACCTGCTCGGAAAGGGGTGCTCCTCCATCAGCACCATGAGTCACCATCCTTCCAGCAATTAAACTTGCTTCAGTCTCTAAAATGATTCTGAATGTTAAAATACACAATAACACAATATTAGAAGACTTCACTGGATTATACTGTTATATTCAGTGCAGTTTTCCAGGGATACCCACAAACTTCGAAGTCATCACGATGAATTTTAGAAGTATGGCACCAGCATCCACTAAATTATAACATGTACAGTGACAGAGCTGTAGTAAAGAAGTAAGACCTTTGGGAAAGCATGAGATCCACAAAACAATCAAGAATAGGCAAACAATAGAATGTAAGGAAACCCCCTATCATTCTTTCTTCTTTGTGTCTCTGAGTTGGTTGGATCTTCCACAATCAAATCCATCTTAATTCCAAATTCCCACAGAAAAATAATAATCAATTTTGACATTTCAGTAAAACTAGATATTGCCTACTTGGTCAACTGTTAGCTACTGTACTTTTCCATTGTTTACTGAAGCACAGATATTTTAGATCTTGTGAGGATATATATATATATAAAAGAAGCAAAACCTTTGTTGTAATGTAATGAACAAACTAAAACAGTTATTCAAAGCATTTTGAATACACCTGTGAACACAAAAAATAAAATTGTAACATTCTAGAGTAACCGACATAAATAAACTACCAGTCTAAATCATGGAGACTTTAAATGGAGAGATTTGTAGGACATACCCTCCATCAACAATCTCATCAAGACAAAGAAAGATGAGATCTAAATTCTCAAGAGCTGTTCTTTTCTCCACGTTGTTCCTGTAAAATAAGTCAAGCAGCGGTAAACTTGAAAAACCTGATAGTTGAATTTCAAGTAATCAAGGGTGTAAAGAAAA
>CBVK0101816278.1:0-13557 GCA_900067695.1 Picea abies | reverse complement strand
ACTATAAATGTAATAATTCAATATCTAGGGATTAATAAGGGGTTTTACACAAAAATGGGACTTTGTCTATGTATTAACATGTCCCTCCCCTTTAAACAAGTGTTTTCCTCAACACTTGACTAACTGTGGGTGTTTCTACATTAATAACTCATATTCCCTTGTTTCCTCTTCCACTGGTAGATTCTTCTATTTGATGAGGCACTCCGTGATTGCTTGATTTCTCAAGTGATTAATCCTTGTTTCAAGGATTGTTTCTAGTTCTAGTATTATTTTCCATTATTCATTAATCTCTGGTAAAATATTTTTTATTGGGATCTTGTTTCTAATTACCTTTTTTAAGTAAGAAACATAGAATATTGTATCTACACGTAAAGTTGAAGGAAACTTCAATTTGTAAGCCATAGTTCTAATCCTTTGCAAAACCTTATAAGGGCCATAATATTTGGGTGCTAATTTAGTATATTTATTGTTGGACTATGATTTTCATTAGAAAAAAACCCACATGCGTTAATCTCTACCACAACCATCAAAGTTAGGATTCATGAGAGGGGGTTAACCCATGTCGTGAAACTTGCAGGTAGCACTAAACCCAATGTACAATAATCTCCCCCCCAATGCGTGTTAGGCAATTTTTGAACTTGATACCTATCTCTCTGATATCATTTGTTGTAATACAATTATCGTTAGACCAAAATCTGTAGGCATTAATCTCTTCCACAATCGCTAGAGTTAGGATCCATGAGAGGGGGTTAACCCATGTCACAAAACTTACAGGAAGTGTTGAACCCATTGTCCAACACTTCTTTTGTTTATTGAAAGACATATGTTTATATGTTTTTAGCCTCAGAATTACCGAATCCCCCATTTCGATTTTCCTTTCACTGCAATGATGATATGCTTTTTGTTTCATCCTAGTTTGTGCCATAACCAAGTTGTCCTTCTATAGTTTGAGAACTTCTTGTTGGTTCCCATGTAGTCCTCCATTGCTTGAACCTTTGTATTCCCTTTCAACGATGATGTAAAGGATGTAGGATGATATCCATAAAGTGATACAAATGGGGATATTTTTGATGAAGTATGGAAGGATGTGTTGTTCCACCATTCCTCCAAAGGAAACTACTTGATCCATTCTGTTTGTTTATTGGATGCAAAACAAAGAATATATCCTTCTAGAAATTTATTCACAATATCAGTTTTCCCATAAGATTCAGGGTGATAAGATGAGCTATGAGCTAATTGAGTATCCATACAAGAAAATGATTCATTCTAAAACATTCCATTGAAAATTCAATCTCCTTCATGTTGATGGGTCTAAATGGCCTATCATGCAGATGAAGGAAAATTCCTGATGGCAGGTCCCAATTAGAACTACTCTCATTTGGGGTAGCATTTCCCATGAGTATATGGGCCTTGATGACGCTCAAAATTAAAATAAATAAAAGGGTACTCCCAAAAGTTCTAAATAATTCTAAGGATAATATAACTAGAAGAAAACTAATCTAATCCTAACTAATTCTAATCTATCCGGGGACAAAAACTAAAAGAATGAATACAACGAAAGTTAACACCATCAGAACTAGAAATAGTTCAATTATTCTCATGATAAATGAAAACAACAATGTTACATAGACAAATAGTTGTACCATACATCCATAACACCATTTTTGTACCCACAAGGAAACATGTGACCTCATAAGAAAATAGAACATAGTGCATAAATAGTTCATACAACAAAATCCTATCTACTTATCAAGAAGATAAATGCATAAATAATAGTCTCCAATACATCCATAAAAGCCACAAATTTCTGAACTACTTCCTGCTCTTTATTACTAAGAAGTAATAGTACCATATTTTGTTATAAAGGGAAAAATTCCTATCCTATCCTATCAGTTCTCTTTTAAAATACAAGAGAGAAACTCTTTAGTTCTAATGACTCTTCATTTCCTTTATTTATTGATTTATTTTTACATTCAGAAAATGAATATGCGAGAGTTACAAAGAGAAATTGAACAAACTCATGAGTCATCATTTTTTTCCCTCAGGTAGTTTACAAATGATATTCATTAAAAATAATCATTGACTTTGTTCATTAGTGTTATCTTCTACTCCTCGAAAGTTTCTGGGTATTTTTTTCTATGTCCTACTGAATAAAATCATTCTAGCTTCTTCTCCTCTGTCTCATCTTTATGTTTATCCCTTGATGGTCTAATTTCATTGCTTATATCTCAATATATGATTGTTTGGAATCTGTATATTTGTTTTTAATCTGAATTCATGTTCCACCTGTATTTTGCATTTTTAGAACTTTTCTTCTCTCAATATGATATCTTTTTATATCCCATATTGCTCTTCTCTCATTCATCTTTCAATCTAGTCCTCATGGGATTGATTGTTTTTCCCATGGCTCCAGATGCGATTGTTTGAAGTTGGTATGTCCATTTCTTCCCCAAAATTAGTGGTCTATTGTTATCCATGTTTTATGACATCTTATATCACCTGTATGTCCAAGATACCTCTTCCATTGCATTCCTATGTCTAATACCTTTCTAAGGATGTATCACGGACCTCATTCCAACAAATTTAGCACAATTTATGGCCATTTAGAAATCATCACTCAACAACCATTGATCAGGCCCATGGGTTAATATGGACCATTGATTTGAATCATGGGGGTTTTCTCTATGTGCATGGAGGGGAAAAATAAAAACCATTGATCTAGTGAGAATATACATCTAGGTCTTTGATATGAAATGTCATCGTTGGCGAATGGATCTGTTGGGGCATCCATGTGTTGGAGAAACAACTTTGAAGACAAAAGGTCATTGTCGACAAATAGAGTTGAAGTGTCCAAGTGCTAGAGAGGAGGGACTTCAACGAAGAAAATTTCATTGTTGGAGATGTATTATGGAGAATATGGAGAAAATAACATTATCCTTTAGATATGGACGAGGCTATATTAGAGTCGTTCATCAGGGTGAAAACCTTAGTCCCTGTGTTTGATTTGAAACAATCTGCAACCATTGATTTGGTTAGGCTTAAATATCCTCACCGTTGGTTGGAAAAAAAATATATCATAGTAATCACACAAGAGGTCACAAGGGAATCCGATGGGGAGACTCTGAATCAACGAGAACCATTGATTCATCAGGAAAATTCCTATGAAATATCAACCATTCATCGAAGGAGGGACGTTGACAGATTAGTTTGTGCTCCAAAGAGAAGGGATCAAAGAATGTTTCTCTTAAGTGTTGGTTTGTGTGCCTAGAGTATAGGTGTGTAGGGTTAGTTTCATGTCGGACCTTAAAGTTACTTCTGTCAGGGAGGATAAATTCACAGATTGATTCATAATCCAATGGAAGGGTATTGAAGTATATTCCTTCATGTCCTTGATTTTTGTGCTGATAGTTATATTTTGATGTGTTACATATGCATCATAGGACCTCCTTATTTGGTGCTCATTTGATTTAGGGAGTTGAATGACTCCCAATGAAAGGGGGTTGAAGAATATTCCATCCTCGAGAAAAGTTCTATTCAAAAGACTAAATCAAAAGTGAGTAGAATAAAAATAATGTACAAAAAATCATGGACCAATTGATGTTTGACACGTCATGTATTGACACTACCGGGGTCATGTGAAAGTAACATTTTTAACACTTTATTGGATGATTCAAGGTTCTTTGCGATGACGTGTATGGCCACGTCATTCCACAAGTCAAGTTGAGGATGGGTCCATGTGTCATGTGGGTGATGTGCCATGTGTCAGGGTGATTTGGAGCTTTGAGATAGGTTGGTGTTGAGTCTTGGGTGACACATGTCATGCTAAGCGGCACATGGTGGAAGTGTCATGTGTCAGAGGTGCCAACCGAGGAATTAGAAGAATGTTAACTGCTATCCAACTTTACAGAATCAATAAGATCGGGGTCAATGATTGTCGACATCCGAGAGCTCTTGGATTTGTCATCATAGAGGGATGGAGTCGGAGTGAATGGATATTTTAAAATGAAATAGGATAGGTGGTGTCATCATTGTGGGATGGGATCATAACATCCAAGTGTTGGGGAGAAACAAAGTTCCGACGATGATAAGTCTAGGAAGTTCTCATCGAGAGACGTGGTTGGGAAAAGGACAGAAGAGTTTTGATAAATATTGATGACAATGAGGATAGGTGGTGGGTGCCATATCAGTGTCAACATTGTGTCATATGGAACAAGAGAGAGTGAGCCATGTGGATTCCACATGGCAGTGGATTAGAAAATGTGATTTTTGGCTTAGGAAACTTTGGGAGGCTATAAATTTTGATCTGAGGCTTGGATTTGAGTATGGTTACAGTCATTGGAAAGCTCTCGATGAGCATAATCCAACTAAGAGGATTGGTTAGAGGAAATAATAGAAGAAAATAGAGGAAAATCAATAGTCCTTGGGATTAGGTTTTAAAAGAAAGGGAAGGCCAAAAGGTAAGGAGATCAAGGGATTCCCCCACATGCATCTTGAAGCTAGAGAAATCATGAAGAAAGGGTATCATGCTAACATGTTCTTGCAACCATATAAAGAGGAGAAATAAATTATTTGATTAAAATGGAATATTCCAATACATTAGAAACATTATATTTCCTCATCTTTAAGAAAACTCATGAATAAGTATTGATTTTTATTTGCAAAATGAAGAGAATGATGGGGGATAGGTTTATCGAAGGAAATCATCTATGATATGGAATACATAACTATCATGATAGCTGAATGTACCTAATATCCAACATATAGATAGGATTAGTGACCTTGTGATTTAAGTTAAGAGTTAATCAACATATTAGAGTATAAAGATGAATATGCTACGCACCACATATAATCAAGGGTATGCAGACTTTGAATAATTCATATCATAAAAATGATTAACAATATACATCAAACTCATTCAATATATACAAAACAACATCAAACCCTACAACCACATAAGATTCATGAAGAAATTCAAAATCATAAGATAAAAAGAGGAAATCAACCACTATCAAAGACAGTCATCAATCAAGATGAAACTGTCAACTCCCTCAATGTAGGAAAAGAAATAGCATTAGGCTAATGAAGTAGAGGATTAGGCAATAGGATTGAAATTTTAGTAGGGGGTCCCTTTCCTTTCTCTTGTAAAAAAAAAAATTAAAGGGAGTTGTTGTGGCCACAACATGTCACTTACAATAATCTTGGGGACTCCATGTAGGTTTTAAACTATTTCCATGAATGTTGCAGATACTATACTTTCTTTGAAATGACAAGAAATAGAGAAAAAATGGGAATACTTTTTCAGTTGATCCATTACTACCATGATGACAGTCTTTTCTTCGGATTTGGGTAAACATGTAATGAAATCCATTGAAATTGTTTCCCAACCTTGACTTGGTATAGCTAATGGTTGTAGGAGACTTGGTGTATTTATTGTTTCTCCATTTTTATGTTGGTAGACTAAACATATAGACAAAAATTTTGAACCTCAGTTTTAACACCTTCCTAGAAAAAAAATCCTTCTTGATCATGTGGTATGTTTTAAAGAATCTTGAATGTCCTCCCATAGAAGAAGTGTGTGATTCCAGAAGGACCTTCTATTTGAGTTGGGAATTATTACATAAATATAGGAAATCATAATACCATGGAAAATCATTCTTCCATACAAAATTATCTAATGAAATTGGGTCCTCGTGTAGTTGTTGAATGATCTTGAATACCTCTTGATATTGCTTCCATTCTATCCTTGTTTCTTCCACCCAATCAAATTGTGGACTAGAAATAACACATAGTGAACCTTCTGTTTCTTCTTCTTTCATTGATTGGGAATCTTCCACAACATTATGTTTTCCTTTTTTGTAGATAATTTCAAATTCAAACCCTATCATCTTTGTAACCCATTTCTTTTGCTCTTCTGAAGATAATTTTTTCTCCAAGAAGTACTTCAAACTACCATGATCTATTTTTACTTTGAAGTGTATTCCTTTTAGGTAAGGGTGCCATTTATGAACTTCATGTAGTATGGCCGACAATTCTTTTTCATAAATTGTTTTGACTAAGTTTTTTTCTTGAAGTTGGTTTCTTCAAAAGAAAGGGTCCTTCCTTGCATCAAAACTACACCAATTCCATGGCCTAAGGCACCACACTCCACAATAAATGTGTGCTTAAAGTCCAACATGGATAGGAAATGAGTAATACACATAGCCTCCTTAAGTTTTTTAAAATATTTGGTTGCTTATTTGGTCCAAGAAAATGATTCCCTCTTTAATAATGTTGTTAGAGGTGCTGCTATTTTACCATAATTCTTGACAAACTTGTGATAATATCCTATTAACCCTAAGAATCCTCTAATTTTATTCAAGGTTTTGGGAATCTACCATTCCCTCATATGTTTAATTTCATTAGGGTCCACTTGTGCACCTTCATGAGATACAATATGACCCAAATATTCCACTTCTCGAACCCCATTCATGAGATACAATATGACCCAAATATTCCACTTCTCGAACCCCAAAGGCACACTTGGAAGGATTTGCATAAAGTGTTTTCTCTTCCAATAGTTGTAATACTTTGTCAACATGATGTACATGCTCTTCCCAAGATTTTTTGTAGATTAGTATGTCATAAAAAAATACTAACACAAATTTTCTAAGGAAGGGCTTGAAAATATAATTCATCAATCTTTGAAATGTTGAAGGTGCAGTTGCAAGTCCAAATGGCATAACCCAAAACTCATAATGACCTTCATGTGTTCTAAAAGTTGTTTTAGGAATGTATTCCTACATCATTATGATTTGATGATATCCTAAACAAATATCCATGTTAGTAAAATAAATTTCTCCATGTAATTCATCTAATAATTCATAAATGGAAAGAATAGGAAACTAATCTTTGATGGTCATTTTGTTGATTTGTCTATAATTTGGATACATACACCATGAACCATCCTTTTTTCTAACCATCACCACTAGTGAAGAGAAATAAATTTGGCTAGGTTGAAATATGTTGGCCTCTAACATTTCCTAGATCATGTGCTCATTCTCACTCTTCTATGCATATGGATACATGTAACGAATAAGGTTAGGTGGTACACTTCCTGGTTGCAAATGAATAACATGGTCATGATCTCGGGCTGGTGGAATACCCATAGGAATTTCCCCAAATACCATGGAATTATTGTTTATAACTATTTGGAGGTATAATGGAGAAAAGGATGTAGATGTTTTAACATCAAGTGAGAAAAATTGTGCAACTACAACTTGGTGTCACGTTTTGAGTAATTTTGTCATGATATTAGATCTTATCACTTTACAGGGTTTCCCTTAGATACCTCTAATCTCAATTTTCTTTCCTTTTGAGGAAAATCTCATGAAAATATCTTGAAACTTAAGGACCATTACCCCCAATGATTGTAACTATTGGACCCTTAATACAACATCAACATCCCCCATTTGGATGAAAATCATAGGGTTATATAGAAAATAGTCCCTCACATTGAGCTTAATACTATGGCATTTTCCTGAACAATTGATGGTACCTATATCTACAGTCATTACTTTAAACTCTGGTGTGAGATATACAAAGATATTGAGATCTTTTGATAATTTATAGCCGATGAAATTATGTGTACTACCAAAATCAATCAATATTGCTACCTTTCTATTTTTGATGTATCCTTGTATCTTGAGGGTTTGTGGAGTATTGATGTTGGCCAATGCATGACAAGTTATTGTTGATTAATTAGATTGGTTGTCATTAATTTCAACCCTTGAAGCAAGTCCGGTAGAAAATTCTAGTATCCCAATAATATGGTTAAGGGACTTCAGTTTGATTGATGTATATTGGTATTAAGATTAATATATTTGTAGGTAAAACTATTCTATATGGATAGTACATGTCATGCCATTTATAGTGATATGTAGAATGCCACATAACTCCTCAAAGTTAGAGAATTATGGCCTTATGAAGTTGGAGAACCTTCATGAGTTATCTAGAAGGTCAATAAAGTCAAATTATTCTAGAATCTCCTAGAAAAAGTTGACTAGTCAAGTGGGTGAAACTAGGAGTTAATCATGGGTTAAGGTGCTTCCAATGAATGTAATTCTTAAAGAAATATAAGAAAAATCATTCTGTGGTTTTCTACCTCTTTGGGTTTCCACGTAAAACACTGGTGTACTGTTTATGTGTGTGATTGCTCATTTGTTCATTATTTATTTACTCTACAACTATTGGATGATAATGCTACATTGATATAACAATTGCATTTTATGGTGAAAAATGATTAAATTTCTCTATTACTGATTCAACCCCCCTCTTAGTAATCCAACAAAAGGGAGAGATATTTATCATATGAAGGATAGAGAGTTAGATTCTTGGAGAGAGAGCACAGAGGCATGGTTCCAGGGGAGCGATGGTCACAGGGGGAGCATTAGCGATATGACTTCAGTATTGCATTAGAGTGTTGCCACCAATGCTAAAGGGGGGAATTGTTGATTAATTGGGTTGGTTGTCATTGATGTCAACCCTTGAAGCAAGTCTGATAACAAATTATGTTATCCAAAACAATATGATTAAGGGATTTCATTTTCATTGACGTATAATGGTATGGAGTTTAATATATTTGTAGGTAAGAATATTCTAGATCGATAGTACTTGTCATGCCATTTCCGATGATATGTGGAACGTCACATAACTCCTCACAGTTAGAGAGTTATGGCCTGGTGAAGTGGAGAACCCTCATGAGTTATCCAGAAGGTCAAAGAAGTCAAATTAATTCTAGAAGCTCCTAGAAGAAGTTGACTAGTAAAGTGGGTGAAACTAGGAGGTACTCATGGGTTAAGTTGTTGCAATAAGAAAATAATTAAAAATAATTTAGTTGCAAATAGAAGTGGAGAATTTACTATTTGTAGCAGAGTGGGTTAGAAGTGGACAAGTGGTTAGAAGTGGGTTAGCCCTAAAATAAGGAAATTAGGTTAAGTTTGTTAGAAGGTAACCCCTTGAGGAAGTTACATGGAAGTATAAATAAGAGAGAAAGGCTCTCCTATTAGTACCTATTGAGCACATTGAATATCTATTATTGTGTAAGGTTTATTGCAAGTACTCATTGATACATATGAATTTATGCAAGTCTAAGATAACACAAAGGGTTGATGACAAAAGTTTTAGAATTATAGAAAATACTGAAAAAAACATAGATCTTGAAGTGTATGTGCGCTGCATTGGAGAAGGGTGCGTACATACATGGGTTTTCAATAGAACAGTGCATGTACATGTGAGAAAAGACACAAAAAATTTAGAAGATAAAGATGCTAGGTCTCTAGAGTCTGAAAACAAGCTCCCAGGAAGGTCTACAATGATCAGTTACAATAGATCTGTCTACAGGTTCAAAATATATGTCTTATTTATATAAGTAGTTGGATTTTGTTGTCTACATGAGAAATGGTTATGGGGGTTTTAGGATTTACCCTAGAGAGAATATTGGTTGGATAGGACTTACTGTATAATTCAGACTACTTAAATACAGTGCTGGTATAATTTATCATTGGTACATATTGTTAGTATTGAGGCATATCTTGTATTTCTTGGAATATGGTTAAGGGTTTTTCTAGTACATGGTTGAGAGCTTGTATTTTTGAAGTGGTTGATGTATTGAGAGGTTGTATATCGGTTAGGGTTTGATTTCTAGTCCATGTGAGGGTCATTATACTTGTTCATGATTATACACACTTGAATGACACATGACTAAAAAGATATAGATGCACTTGGTTAAGGGATTTCTATGAGGATGTATGCATAGGGAAAAACTACAGTTTGGGCACAGTGAGAGGTTACATGTTGATGTGATAGAGGAAACAAAGGGTCAATTTTTTCCATAAAAAAGAAAACCCTAGTTTTCAGAAGGCATAGGCATGATGTAGTATAGAAAGGTCGCATACGTACATGGGTTGCAGTAGAGAAAGGGCGCTTACACATGCATGCTGCAACACATAAAGGTCACATACCTATTGGGTTTTTTTGGTACATGAAGAGTATAGGTACATGGTGGTTACAGGTTGTTGTCACAAACTGGTATAGGTTTACATTGGTATATCTCACAACGACAGTGTGGAAATGTTTTCATCATTTTACTTAGATTTCAGGGCGAAAGGACATGGAAATGATAGGTGGTTTTAGTCATATTTTGTTTGTATTCGAAGAACATAGGGGGTTGTATCCTCCTTCTGATTGTAGCCATGGAATTGGGGAGTTAGAGCTTCCCTTAGGTTGTAGCATGAAAATATAGGGTGTCGGAGCCTCCTTCCAGATGCAACTGGAGAACAGAGTTGGTGCTTCCAATGAATGTAATTCTTAAATACATATAAGAAAAAATATTTCACGGTTTTCTCCTGCATTGGTTTTCCACATAAAAATATTGGTGTATTGTGTATATGTGTGATTTGTTCACTGTTTATGGTTTATTTAACCTGCACTTATTGGATGATAATGTTACATTGATCATAAAGATAAATAACACTTACATATTGTAGTTAAAATGATTAAAAATCTCCATTATTGATTCAACCCCCCCCTCTCAGTAATCCAACAATTGGTATCAGAGTTGGTTCCTTCATAAATAAATTTAACCACTAAAAGGTAGATCATGGAGAGAAATGCTATGTATTAAAATGAAATTCCATAGTTTGATGGGAAAAAATATGCATTATTGAGAAGAAGGATGAAAACATATGTACACTCACGAGGATTTGAGGTTTGGAAATCATTTGTAGATGGATATAAAGAACCAAAAGTTCCTCCGACAAATGACAATAGAAGGAAACTTAGTCTAAAAAATTCAAAAGAAACAAATGCACTTCTGAATGGTCTTTGCGATTCGATATATGTCAAAGTTATGCATTGTAGCTCTGCTAGTAAAGAGATTTGGTAAAAACTTCAGAATATTTATGAAGGAGATGCAAAATTCAAGGAAACAAAGATTAAAACTTACAGAGGTCAATTTGAACAACTAAATATGAAGGAATATGAGAATATTGTAGCATACTTATTACGATTTGATGAAACAATGACTTCAATCATAGGATTGGGAGAAGAAGTTGATGAATCTATAATTTTTCAAAAGGTACTAAGATATTTTCAATGAGATTTGATATTAAGATCTCAAGACTAGAAGAAAGAGCAGATATAGACTCAATAAGCATGGATGAACTACATGGAATTTTCACAACCTATGAAATGAGAAATGAATAGGATAATCCATGTATAAAAGAAGTAACATTCAAAGTATCCAAGAAGTCAAAGAAAAATGGAAAGCAAAAGGAAAAATAAGATAGCAGCATCAATGACATCTTGAAAGATCACGAATAAGTAGCCAACTTTGTCAGAAGAATGAAAAAGGAAACCGACGACAGATATAGAAGTAAGCTTCCATTTATTTGTTTTAATTGTGATGGTATTTGTCATTTTTCTAAAAAATGTCCTCACAAGAAAAATAAAATAAACAAAAAAGATGATTCAAATAAAAAACAAACATATAAAGGAAAAAGAACAAAAAAGAAACTATTCAAAAATGTTTCTGCACCAAAGAAGATGACTCCTCATCAAACAAAGTTGAAGTCAGTGAAAGTGAGGCAGAAAGAGTTATATTCATGGAAATATAAAACTCTTATAAAGAAGAGAAAGAATAAGAATATGAAGAGGAAAAAGTTGACTACAAAGAAGAATTGTTGAGTGCCATAGATGTTATAAAAATGGAAAATAATAAAAACAAATCACTACAGGAAGAACTGAAAAGAAAAGTGGAAACACAAAATTCCAACTCTGAAGAATTGGAGCAGATGATCTCTAATCTAAAAAATCAAGTTGAAGAAGACAAAAGAATCAAAGAAGCACTTAAAGAACAGTTGGAAGAAAAGGATAAGATAATTGGAAATTTGGAAGCAAAGATTGTTACATTGAGAAAAGACCTTCAATATAAAAACATGAAGAACAACTAAAAGGTTTTGGATAATATTATCAACAGTCAGAGGCCACATCATGACAAGTCCGGGCTAGGATACAATAAAAAAAAGAGGCTCAAGATCCAAAATTTATGATCAATAAACCCAACCAAGAAGTTATACAGAGACAGTTAGAGGAGACCAGAAGTTTTGCAGGGAATATCACAGGGGCACTCCTCCACCTAGAATATTCTAATTTTAGAATAAGCGACAGTTAGAAATAAGCAGGCCTCGGAAAGAAGAAGAAGAATTAATAATAGTAACTCCCTTTATAATATCTTCCACTCCCAAGTATCAAACTATGTTTTTTGGTTTATGTTATGGATGTAATAATTTTGGACATAAAGCTGTAAATTGTAGAGATAATAATAGGAACATACACAACTTTGAAAGTCATGCAAAAGGTGGTTATCCAAGAAGGCCTAGTGAAACACAAAGAAGAATCTACAATAGGTTTGAATCATTGAGCACTAACATGAATGATACAAGTGAACCAACTTTGGACACATGGCCAAATATTGTAGAATGAAAGACCCTCCTATAGAATCACAACATAATAACAACAGTCACAGACAAGAACCTAAACATAGAATATGGATAAGAAAGCATAATCAATTTAACAATAAAGAATGCACGCTCGCTCTACAAGCTAAAAAAAAAAAATGTGGTTGGTATGTTGACAGTGGTTGCTCAAAGCACATTACAGGTGATGAAGATAGGTTTCTTACAATTAGAAAGGAAAGAGATGGACAAGTTTCCTTTGGAAACAATGACTCAACTAGAATCATTGGAAAGGGAAAAGTCATAATTGGAAACAAGAATACCAAGACAAAAAATGTTCTACTAGTGGAAGATATGAAACATAATGTTCTAAGTGTAATTCAAATGTAGATCACAAACTTATGTTTGATTCATATAAGTGAGATATAAGAAAAGTAGGTTCAAGGAAATTTATTGCAACAACTATAAGAACTTCAAGCAACATATATGTACTAAGTAAAATTGGAAATGAAAAGTGTTGTTTAGGAAAGAAAGATGAAGTTTGGCTATGGAACATAAGAATGGGTCACATAAACTTTGATAACCTTGTCAAATTAAAAAAAGGAAGCAGTCAGATAAATTCCCTAGATCACGAAGCCAACCAACACATTATGCAAGAATTGTCAATAAGGAAAGAAAACAAAGACCAAGTTCAAATCAAAGGAATACTCCACAACAAGACCACTGAAAATTGTGCATTTTAATCTAGTTGGACCAACTATAACAAAGGGTTTAAAAGGTGAACAATACTTTATGTTATTGGTTGATGATTATACAAGAATGACTGCAGTTTGTTTTCTTAGGAGGAAATCATAAGCAATTGAAAACTTCAAGGTATACAAGGAAATGGTTGAAATTGAAATGGATTCAAAAATCAAATGTTTGAGATCAGACAACAGAGAAGAGTTTAATTGTAATACCCATGTTTCCCCCATTTTGTAAATATAAATATAACTGGCCAAAATACTATGGCAGACCAAATATGTGTGAATGTTTGATTTGATGAACCCTTGTATAAAAGGGTCAA
>CBVK0101816272.1:0-13633 GCA_900067695.1 Picea abies | reverse complement strand
CACATTTCCAAATTTTGGAAATTACCATGAATTTTCATTTCCTCTCAATAGTGAAACCATGCCTCCTTGAAACATAAGCGACCAGGTAAATTGTTTATTAACTTCCTATTTTCATTTTCATCCAATTAAAATTTGAATTTATCTTGAAATTTGGAATTTTTTTCAAATTTTTCCAATTTCACGCGATGCGCTTGAATGCTTTGGATTTCCATGAAGCAATGCATCTTGTGTTAAATTCATGGTAAGCACCATCTCCAGTGTGTCTAATATAAACGTATGCACTAGTTTTGTTCAAGGAAGAGAACTATTATAAATTTTAAAAACAAAGCAATGTGTCTGTTTGAATGCCCTGCAACCAATGTGTAATTGTTTTCTTCCTGCACCGGTACATTCCACTTAATTAAATGTACCGCTAATTTTACAATATATCAAATTAAATGTAGCGATGCAACTATTTTAACCAAATTCACTGGTGATGTTTACAAAACTGCATCATGACATATATTGACTGACTTGGCATAGTAAGGCGTCTCATTGGATGCCCCTTGTTGGGTGCTCTATGATTTACAATGCACCACTGAAAAAAACATCAATGCTCCAATATCACGGTAGCACCACTGCACTAATAGTAACACATGACATTGCCTTAGTTGTATTAAATTAATTTAACCTAGCGGTGCTCATGAGTCCAACAAACACACCGGTGTTGTAAAGAGCATGACACTAGGTCAAATTTTTAATAATTGAACAATATAGTCAATATTATTCGATGCACTACCAAAATATGTGTCAGTGCGACAATAAGTGTGGAGCATTGGTGTGTAAATGCTAACAGTATGCACCGTGAAGGTTTTGAAAAATAAGCATAGTGGTGTGTCTTTTGTAAGGCCTCGTTTCCAGTGCATTTAGTAAGACAATACATCGCTAAATAACATGTCAACGCTATGGTAAAAATGGCACACCAATGCTTTCAATTTAAGAAAGTGCACCAGTAATTTTGCACGCTAGAAATCTTAGCATAATGATGTGTATTTGTTAATGAAATGAACCGATGCAGTTAAAATAACTGCACCGGGAAAATATTGTATGATTTTGTGTGTCAGGGCATTTCATTGGATGACATGTTACCGGTGCTCTATACAACCCAACGTACTGAAAAACATAATATTCGTGTTACAGTAACACTGTAACACCAGTGCATTCATATTAACACATCACACTATTTAAGTTGCAATAAAACAATTTAACCTAGTGGTGCCTTTAGCTACAACAAACACATCGATTTTGTAAAGAGCATGGCTCTAGGATGATTATTTCACAATTTAATGGTGTGGTATGTCTTATGGGATGCACCATAAAAAAACATTGTGGTGCGACAAAAAATGTGGTGCACTAGTGTGTGTTAGTAACAACTCAACATGGTGGTGTTGCTCATCTGATATAGAGCACTGATGGTGGGGCATAGGTCATGTTTTAGGTGCACTAGTTACGTTTTTAGATTTTTTTTGCAAAAAAAAATAATTTTATATTTTTTAAAATACAAGTTATTTATATATGTGTGTGTTTTATAATTTCAATTTATTTTATCTATGTATACATGCCTAATAATATTTGTATGTGAATCAAAGATGATGACGATTTGAGAAGGAGCAAAATCGACAACAACAGGTCAAGACACACACATTTGCATGTGAGTGGGAGGCTAGGGAGAGGGGGAGGGAGTTGTTCCCTCACCCTATTTCATATCAAAAATGCCCTTTTGATGGATGTTGGCCTCCTCAAGTTCTATCATGAGGGTACATCCCTAAGGGGGAACTCATCATTGTTACAACAATTGATCCATTGTAGGGATCATGGGCGATAGGGGTTTAGGGCCAGTCTTGATCTATGGTATCATCCCATGGAAGATGATGTTTATTTCAGCACTAGGTTTTCTAGGATGGGGGGGGATTTTCTTCAATTCCCTGAGTTACTGCATGGTGTTGCAAGAGAGACCTAGTTGGCATATGTGTAGAGATATGTCCATCTAGATATTCATTCCTCTTCATAGTTCCAAGTTTCTAGTGGTCAACTAAAGATACATACATTTGGTAGAGAGGAGATTAGGTGCTTGTTTCTTACTATCTTGACATTGTCATGCATTACCTCTGATGGGCATGCAATTAGTTTCTCTTTATTGTATTATGTATATAGTTGAGTGAAGAGGCTCCGATTGATTAGGTGGTAGGATATTTGTTTGTGACAATTATGTTTTGCATTATATCATTATCGTGTTAGTTTAAATGGGATGAGATTATTCCCATTCATGTCATAGTTATTTACACTTTTTTTTGAGAGGGTTCATTCCATTTAACCAATAGTACCCCACTTTCCTACTATGCCTCTGCTTGATGTGTGTATGTGCATGTGGGGGTGACTGTTTCCCAACAAGGTCTAGCTCAAGTTTCCCATTACTCCAGTTTGTAAAGATCTTTGTGATTTATTGGTTAGGGAGGAAATCGTGTGCTTGATATTTTACAGTAAAAGTATGCGGGTATGGATTGGAAAGGATGTCCAAACATCCTATTTAAAATATTCAAGCCACCAAATGAGAAAGGTAATATTATCATTATTTTTTGATAAATCTAGTTGCATATTTTTTTGTCTTGTTTAATGCACATGTAATTTATTGTAACATTTTGTTTCAAAAATCTTATTATTATTATCTATTGTTTTGCAGATATTGGAATATATGTTGGGGATGAGCCTCCCCAATGGGATGAGGAGATGGAGGAGGTAGAAGAAAAATCTACAGTATAGAGACCATGCATGCCATGTAGGTCGGATCAGAGAGTTCAGATAGAGGTGGTGGATCATCTATATGGTGTCATTTGTCACAAAGTGGTACCGACACCACTTAAAGACATATGATGGGTAAATGATCTCTCTACAATATAGGGGAGTCTTTCTCTTGAAATGACATTGTTGATGCATCATATTTTTGTTGTTGTCAACCTCATGGAGAGCTTGAAGGGTCCTAATCATGATCCTACTCCATCTGGATCATTAACAAATCCATCCACATCCTATACTCCACCACATCCTCCTCCTCCTCCTCCTACTTCTCCTCCACATGTGCTTATTGCACCATGCATTGATCCTTCTTCTCCCCATCCACATGTTTCTGAACTTACATCCACATCTGATCCTCCTCCTCCTCATCCCCCTATACATGTGTCTTCTCCATGCATGCTTGATCCTTCTCCTCCTCCTGCACTTGTGTCACCATCCATCGATCCTTGCCCTTCTCCTCCGAATGTGTCATCATCCACTGATTATCCACCTCCTCCTCCTCTTCTACATGTGTCACAATATTTTGATTCTTTGGAAACTGTTGGTCCTAAAGTCTACACCTCACTGCTAAAGGGAAAAGTTAGGCCACCTCAAGTTTTGGGATGATTGTTATTTTGATAATTTGATTTTTTGGGTCAGTTAGAGGGTTGGTTTTACTAAGACATGAGCATGGTTTGGTTGGAAAAATGATAAGGATGAGGTTACTCCTTGGCTGGTGGCACACTAATGACAGATAAGTGAAATAATAGAAAAACAAAGGGAAACAACAAATTACTGAATGAATAATCTGCTGCAAGAAGTTCAATACTTAAAATATCATTTCAAGACATTAAACATGTATCAAGAACATAATTGATCCCACAGGTTTCAATAAAAAAAAATATTCACCAAGCATTAGTTTTTTTCACATGTTACATATCAATAAAGACGAGTTATACAATAGCTGAAGGAAATGAAATGTACTTTGCACAAATAAAAAATTGCATTCAAGATAAGATAAAAACACATGAAGATTTGAATGAAACACTATCATCAAGAGTATATTAACCAAGTAGAGATATTTAATCCATTCATTTAATGGGTCCAACCAGTCTGATGTATTTCTATCCTTTCCCCAAAAATCGAACCCTCAAAACATACATAAATTGCATATTTATCAGAGTTGCAGAGGGTCTCGTCCATATGGGACTGGGACTTAAATCTACATTAACAATTGCAGAACGAATAATTAACTTGACTAAAAAATTGTTGGAGTACATCAATGTATACTTCACACTTGACTTAATAAAAAAGGGTGGCTCTTATCACACATAGAAGACCACTTATTATGCTTTAAACTAAACAAAGTCTTGAACTGAATAATTGAAAACTGACATTAGCAATGAAAATGGGTTGATGCAAGTGTTGGAATGAACTGAGACTATGGCAGAAACTGATTCAGAGTGACAGAGTTGAGCTCTTCATTTATCATGGCATGCATGTGTGCTATTGTAGGCCACTGATGACAACTAGATGTGCAGTGTGAAAATATTTCGTAGTGGCGTGGTGACCTGACATCATATAAGCACATGATTGCAAAAGTTGTCGAGGGTGGTTTGGATCCACACCACTCTAATTCCCGCAATCCACCACCAACTTCCATGTACCTCATAATCTATACCATGGTTTCAATTGTGGGACCACTCTAGAAAATTAACGTTTGAGCATTTTACATCCCCGCAATGAAGTGTGGTCATCAATTGTGTCGCAATCTGTGATCTAGGTGACCCTACTACTTTAGCTCCCTTTCTAAAGTTTTATATGTCTTCCATATTAGAAATCGCCTATCTGATTTAGCGATGGTGCCAATTTCTTAGAGCTCAAGAGATTTTGAACATGAAGCGTGAATATCTCCTGAAGTGACCTTTTCCCGAAGTGATGTGGCAGTCTCTCATCACTTCGGGACTTCAGAGTTCGATAGCTTTTATATGCAAAGTTTTTATAACTCCCATAGTAGTACAGGCCTGATGTGATGTGGCGGCCTGAAATGACTGCCATGTGTCCTAACGTATGAGTGCCATGTGTCTCAGGTGAATGACTGCCATGTGTCTCTAGGACTTTGGGTTTTGGTAGTTTAGACGCTGAAGGTCTCAATTTCTCTGAATGGTCGAATAAAGAAATTATTTCAAAGATCTACGGTCCTCATTTATTTGAGATCAATGGTCCACAATTACTTTGGGACTTCGGGC
Source organism: Picea abies (assembly GCA_900067695.1). NCBI lineage: Eukaryota > Viridiplantae > Streptophyta > Pinopsida > Pinales > Pinaceae > Picea > Picea abies. The sequence goes on along the minus strand of CBVK0101816272.1, from coordinate 8,573 downwards.
CTTCGGGTGATATTCCTTTCTTACCTACTGCAAATATCAATGATTCTTGTTGATTTGAAATCGATGGTCCACAATTACTTCGGGAGTTCGGGCTTCGGGCCTTTTCAATGCATAGTTCTTACAATCCTCGGAGTTCGGGCTTCGGGCCTTTTCAATGCATAGTTCTTACAATCCTCCAGAGTGTCGTCTCTCCGATGTGAGAGATCTACCTCCATGTGTCCTCTTGTTTTGGACGATAGAGATTTACTTTGAAACTTTAGGAAATTATTTCTCTAGTGCTTCGCTCCGTAAACCTTTCGGAGTGCTAAGTCTCTGAAGTGAGAGATCTTCCTCCATGTGTCCCCTTGTTTTTGACGATTGAGATTCACTTTGAGAGTTTGGGCTTCAGGAGTTTTCTTATGATTTCTCGCATAATTCCTTGAAGTGCCTTATTTTCGAAGTGTTATATCTTCCTGCACATGGCCTCTTGATTTGGATGGTCGAGATTTACGATCCTGAGCGACTGCGGGCTCACAAATTGCACAAACTTTAATTTCCTTTCCAATCCCCACAATGTGAAGATGCTTGTTTGTAGTGGGATCGATATGCATTGTTGATCTGTTGATCTAGAAAGATAAATGATCCTGAGTGATTCTGGGCTCACAACTTGCAAAAACTTTAATTTGCTTCTTGATCCTCGCAATGCCTCCCCACTGTTGATCTCTCTCCAATGAGATCTGATGTTCATAACTCAATCTTTGCTTGATCTGATGGCTGAAAATTGAACCCATTTGTTTTCTTGTATTTAAAGCCTGAAATGGACTTCTATGAATGATGCATTTTTTCTCATGGTTTCTTACTATGCATATAAAGGAATTGGTAGATTGGGATGTCTCCTGCGCATAGGAAAGGCTTGGTGGGCCTGTTTCATGCTCAATTAGTGGAAAACATGATGACAAGTATTTCAATATCAAACCAGACATGCAATTATCTTTCAAGGAAAACATAAATGATTCGACACAAAGAATTAGTCAAGCAATCCAATAAAGAAAAATAGGTCATTGAACATATGGGAAACCGACTTTATCAACCAGAAGAGGAAACAATTGACGAAGGCATAGGGAAATGAGAGAGGAGAGGAAGGGCTACAGACCTAGGTTACAACATTGGCTCCAACCGTGGATAACACTTCCCTGTGAGGTGCTAAGAACAACATATAAGTGCCTTTGAATTTAATAGCTTTCCCCCCACCTCCCTTTTCTTACCTCTATTTTGTCTGGCAACCATGCATCTTTGAAAATTAACATTGAAGCTAACCCCAATGTCGTTGTTGGGATATGGAGTCTTTATTGAAATGTGAAACTACAACTAAATCCCAGTGCCTTTGTAGGGCTATGTAGTCTCTTATTCAAACAAGCTACTGAAAACCAACATACTAAAAAACAATCTGCGAACTAAAAAATAAAAATAAAATGCTCAAACTATTAGCTTATTCTCCTACTACCCACTCTATTCAGTTGAAAACCAACTCAATCATGTGTAATCCCATTTTCAATGAAACTAAGAAAACATTTGAATGAGAACCATAACTTTGTGCATGTCACTATTTAAAATAATCCAAATAGGGTATAACAAATGAGACAAAAAGTTTGCATGAAATTGGCCCTTACGGTTGCAAATGATGATCATACTAAAAATTAAAACCTTTGGGATTTTGGAAAAATAGGAATCCATCCAGCTTGTTATTGGATCTTGAAACTCATGGAAAGCCTCCAACTAGTTGAGAAGAAAAAGTTGTTGTATGAGATCTTCATTATTGATGAGATTATTCTCTTCATACTACTCATCTGGTTGTTCGAACTGAGAGATTATATCTTCTACATGACTGGATTTTTCTTGTCCTTATTCCAAAAGGTCATTTTCAGACTTATAGATTTCTTGTTGCTCAACGATTTATGGGGAATGAAGATCCATACCTACTATAAAAGTAGGTTTGAAATGTGGATTTGGTATCTCCTCTTCATAACTAGTAAATGGAGTTTGTTCGACTTCAAATGTATCACAAATAGGTGATAAATATTCATGAAAAATTTGAGCAACAAATTGATCATAATCATGACTATCATTAGCTGCATCTCGTACACAAAGCTGAAAAGTGTTCTGCTGAAAATCCAAACTAAAAAAGGATTTAACATCAACATTTATTGCCTTCTCATTATCATTTTTAGTTTTAAAATAATTTTGAAAGTCGTCATGCTATATAACAGAATTGGAAGAAGATACAACTGATAATGAATCTTCTTTCTCTTCCTCAACATTATCGTTCCCTTCATCTATACTACAATAATAACTAATAATTAACTGTCAAATATGAGTTTCAAATTCTTCACAATGGTTTTCAAAAAGTAAATCAACTAGAAAAAGCCTTTTACAATGATCAATAAATGTTGCATGGCACTATTTCATGGAAGATATGCTAGTAGGAGGCAAGGATCGGTACCATTCATGAGCATCTCCTTCTAATGAGTACATGAACATCTTCATTAAAACATCCTCATGATGTATTCCCCACTGATGCATGAGTTCATGGAAATCAAGCAAATGATCTGCAGGGTTATCATCTTTATTTTCTCTAAATCTAGGCAAGTAATCACCCCATTCATCTATAGTAGGAACAGTGTTTGGAAAACCAGGAACAACAGAGAAATTAAAAGGAGAAAACCTTCGAGCCAAGATGGTTTCCATCTCAACATATGACTTCTTAAAACTATGGAGTCACCACTGGATTCTTTAACCATGGAGTCGCCATGTGAACGATATGTAGGCTAAAAGTGTCTGGTCTTTGTTCACCATCAAATATCAGATCTAATCATTTTAGTTCTCCCAAGGAAAGATGTTTCATTACTCCGATCCCCAGCAGTGGTGCTAGAAGAAGTTGGTCCTAAAGTTTTCACCTGACTGCTAAAGAGCAAAGCTAGGCCACCTCAAGTTTTGGGATGATTATTCTTTTGATAATTTGATTTTTTGGGTGAGTTAGAGGGTTGGTTTTACCAAGATAGGAGCATGGTTGGGTTGGAAAAATGATATGGATGAGGTTCATCCTTGTTTGGTGGCACACTAATGATAGACAAGTGAAATAATAGAAAAGCAAAGGGAAACAACAAATTATTGAATGAATAACTTGTTGCAAGAAGTTCAATACTTAAAATATCATTTCAATACATTAAACATGTATCAGAAACAAAATTTCCCCCACAGGTTTCAATAAAAAAAAATATTCACCAAGCATTAGTTGTTTTCACAGGTTGCATATCAATAAAGATGAGTTATATAATAGCCGAAGGAAATGAAATGTACTTTGCACAAATCAAAAACTACATTCAAGATAAGATAAAAACACATGAAGATTTGAATGAAACACTATCATCAAGAGTATATTCACTAGGTAGAGAGTTTTAATCCATGCATAGAACGGGTCCAACCAGCTTGATGTATTTCTATCCTTTCCCCAAAAATCGAACCCTCAAAACATACAAAAACTACATATTTATCAAAGTGGCAGAGGCTCTCGTCCATCTGGGACTGGCACTTAACTCTACATTAACAATTGCAGAATGATTAATTAACTTGACTAAAAAACCGTTGGAGTACAACAATGTATGCTTCACACTTGAATTAATAAAAAAGAGTGGTTCTTATCACACATAGAAGACCACTTATTATTCTTTAAACTAAAGAGTGGTTCTTATCACACATAGAAGACCACTTATTATTCTTTAAACTAAATAGAGTCTTGAACTGAATAATTGAAAACCAACACTAGTGATGAAACTGGATTGATGTGAGCACTGGAATGAAATGAGACTGTGGAAGAAAATGATTCAGAGTGACATAGATGAGTTTTTCATTGATCATGTCATGCACGTGCACTTTTGGAGGCCACTAAAGAAAACTATATGTGCAGCGTGAAAATATCCCAGCGTGACGTGGTGACCTTACGTCATATAAGCACGTGATTGTAGAAGTTGTCGAGGGTGGTTTTGATCCACACTGATCTGACTCCCACAATCCACCACCAACTGCTACATACCTCATAAGATATACCATGACTTCAATTGCAGGACCACTCTGGAAAATCAACGTTCAAGCATTTTATGTCCCCACAATGAAGTGCGCTCGTCGATCGTGTCGCAATCTCTGATCTGGGTGACCCTACTACTTTACCGCCTCTGCTAAGGTTCTATTCATCTACCATATTAGAAATCCCTTATATCATTTAGGGATGTCACCAATTTCTTAGAGCTCAAGAGCCTTTGAACACAAAGCATGAATATCTCCCGAAGTGACCTTTTCTCGAAGTGATGTGGCAATCTCTTGCCACTTCAACACTTTAGGGTTCAGGAGATTTTAGATGAAAAGTTGGTATAACTCTCAGAGTAGTATGGGCCCGAAGTGACGTGGAGGCATGAAATGACTGCCATGTGTCCTGATGTATGAGTGTCATGTGTCTTAGGTGAATGAGTTCCATGTGTCTCTAGGACTTCGGGTTTTGAGAGTTTAGACGTTGAAGGTCTCAATTTCTCTGAATGGTCGAATGGCCGAATAACAAAATTATTTCAAAGCTCTACAGTCCTCATTTATTTGAGATCAATGGTCCACAAGTACTTTGGGATTTTGGGCCTTTGAGTGATATTCCTTTCTTACTTGCTACAAATATCAATGATTCTTGTTGATTTGAGATCGACGATCCACAATTACTTCGGGTGTTTTGGCTTCAGGAATTTTCAATGCATAGTTCTTACAATCCTCTAGAGTGTCGTATCTCCAAAGTGAGAGATCTTCCTCCACGTGTCCTCTTATTTTGGACGAGAAAGATTTACTTCGAAACTCTGGGTAATTATTGCTCTAGTTCTTCGCTCCACAAACCTCCCAGAGTGATAATTCTCCGAAGTGAGAAATATGGCTCTACGTGTCCTCTTGTTTTGGACGACCGCGATTCACTTCAGGAGTTCGGGCTTAGGGAGTTTTCTTCTGCTTGCTCGCGCTATTTCCTGAAGTGTCATATTTCCGAAGTGTTAGATCTTCCTGCATGTCGCCTCTTGATTTGGATGGTTTATATTTATGATCCTGAGCAATTGTTGGCTCACAACTTGTACAAAATTTAATTTCCTTCTCGATCCCCACAATGTGAAGATACTCGTTCGTAGCGGGATCGATATGCATCGTTGATCTGTTGATCTAGCAAGATCAACGATATTGAGCGATTGTGGGCTCACAACTTGCATAAAATTTAATTTTCTTCATGATCTCTACAATGCCTCCCCACCGTCGATCTCTCTCCAATGAGATCTGACAGTTGTGACTCAATCTTTGCTTGATCTGACGACTGAAAATTGAACCTGCTTGTTTTCTTGTATTTCAAGCCTGAAATGGACTGCTCTGAATGATGAATTTTTTATTATGGTTTCTTACTGTGCATACAAATATATTGGTGGACCTGGACGTATCCTACGCATAGGAAAGGATTGGTGGGCCTACTGCATGCTTAATTGGTGGAAAACATGATGACATGTATTTCAAGTTCAAACCAGACATGCAATTATATTTCAAGGAAAACATAAATAATTTGGCACAAAGAATCAATCAACCAATTTGATAAAGAAAAATAGGTCATTGAACATATGGGAAACCGACTTTATCAACCAAAAGAGGAAAAATTTGATGAATGCATAGGGAAATGAGAGAGGAGAGGCAAGGGTGCAGACCTAGGTTACAACAGAAACTATGTTCCCATCAGGTACTACTGCATAGGTTGATGATCTTGACAAAGAGGCATTTGATAATGCACTTATGTCGACATTTCTTTTTGATGTTATTATTGATATACCCTCTACCTATGGTAGCATAGACATTGATGCATCTAGGTCTAGTGGTGGACCTATCTAGTAGTGGTATTGATTGACATGTATATTGATTATTTTATATTTGACTTGAGATGTACATATGACATGTTTATTGCATATTTTGTTTAGATGTGTGTTTGACATGTATATTCATATGTGTATTGCTCGTGTATATTATGTTTTTCATATAATGTTGTGGTTGTTGTTGTTTTATTTATAAAATATATTACGAGTCTATTAATGATTAACATTGCTAATGATTTCTCTGTTTTTAAGTTGAGATGTATCAGTCATTTAAATTTACAATTTCTATCTCTCAAGGTGTAGGATGGTCAGTGATGGAGTGTATTTTTAAGGAACTCTCTTATTTGAAGTCACCGGTTCGAAACCATCAACTTACCTTGTGTGGCATGTGAGTGGCCATGTTGGCATGCCTGGAGGTTATAGTGGTAGAAATTGGATAACACAACCACGTGTCATGCAAATACATTCCCAACTATTTGTTGATTCCGTTAGTCACAAAAATGGGTGGACAAGTGTCAACTCTAGGCTAGTCCTAGCAATTGAATTTTTGTTTATTGTCAGTCATAGTTTCAAAGGTCAGGTATTTAGTGAAGAAGCATGTCTTTCAGTTTCATCTTTTCTTAAAGTTAGTATTTATTGTAAGTTCAAACTGGTATATTTTTTGAACTCATGGGGAAGTCATAGTTTTGAATCCATCTGGAGTTGGGTTGGTTTCCTATCATGGAAACCCAGTTGTCAACAAATTGTTTGTACAAGTTTAATGTTTTTTGGAATGTAATTTAATTTTAACTAGCTTACAGAAAATAATTACAATTTCCATATAATGTTTAATTTTACTTTTATGAGATCATTTAATTGAGATTGTGATTGTAAAAAGTTATAACAATTAATGCCATATAATGTTTAACTCTTCTTCAAGGTGAATTGTTTGTTTTCCAACAAGATACCATATGTTGATTAAATGTGTTTGGAAACAAAAATACTTAAACACGATGAGTGAAATGATTATGAGTTGAATAATGAAGTCTTTTTCATAGATTATAATAATAACATTATAATATAATTATTCACTAATAACAATGATGATGATGTAATAGTAATGCTATTTTTTTAATTTTTATTATTCAAATATTACAAGACAAAGTTATAATATCACTGTTTACTAAAATCAAAATTATGATATTTTATTAATATTTGTTTTTTCCAAAGATTTTATTAATTTATATTATCCAACTATTATAATATATGATATTCATTCAATGATATATTGGAGGTTGAGGGGATGGTCGCAGTTCGCGTACACCTGCGGCCAACCTATTTCTATGGCACACACACTTGGGAGGCTTGCACCTATGGTCACATGGGCTTCCATTTCTTCCCAGCGCTAAGGTTCTCAGGAAAAAGGGTCTTTTGATTTTGGAAAACCAGTGCAGTATTGACCATAGAGTTTATGGTAGTCAACATTCAAAGCGATCAGGAGGTAAGCAATTTTTTTGGTTTCCCTACAGAGGAGCATATCCTCCCTATGGAAAATTATGATGACATGGTGGACTATTTTCCCAATCTAGGAGAATTGTTTCCATTAATGGGGACAGTTGGTAGCCCCATACACCCCCTATCGGTGTAGCTGGAGGAGGAAATACCATTGGTAATGCATGGAGACATTTTTTCATAGTTCTCAGGTGTTTCTGGCTACTATCACGTGAAATATCTATAATCCTTATCCTGGCTTAGCGGAGCTTCGGTTTTAGGGGTCAGGTCATCATTGACTAGCCCCAATATTTCACTTCCTAGCTCAACTGTCTAGTGTGGTTCATATACGCAGACCACTGAAGCCCCTTTTCCCCCCATACTATGTGTTTTTGCTCCCGCTTCGGCCTCAACAAACCTTTCTTAGTCATTCCTGAATCCATCGGTGTCGATGTGCTCTCCTACCCTTCCAAGAGAACAAGGGTTTACCCAGGTGACACTTCTAGGTGAAGGAACTATTGGACACACCAACTACACTGAGAGGGGGGGTGAACAATGTAGGGCTCTTTTTCCCAAAACTTCCTCTTCACAAAACTCATAAGTTAGCAATCACCATTTACTCATTACTTATTTCTTTCATTTATAATAAGTTAAATGTGAACATATATCAGCAACATATGTCAACAATATATCATCAACAAATCATCACAACAAGGAACACAAGATGTATGTACAATTTTCTTTTTATTACGGACTACAATACTTGGGTTATCATGTATGTACAATTTTCTTTTTATTACGGACTACAATACTTGGGTTATCAACAAAAACTGAATAGAGTAGAACTCTACAAGACCACCAGCTCTATAATGAAAGATTCATCTCACACCCTCAACACCAATTGAGATGAGGCAACAATCCTTGACAGATATCAATCTGTCATAGGTAGGCAACCTATCGGTAGTGAAACACACATATGTACGCACCCTACTAGTAGTATAACTCGCGTATGTACGCAGCCAGTCTATACTACAACCTGCATATCACATAGGAGTTACTTAGGGTTTTCTCTTCAAAATCAACTCAGATCATCTGCAACCTTCAATCATATTCTCTTCTATATTTCACTGTCCAATCTGACCCATAACTAGTCACAACACATCCAAGCTCTCCAACAACTTACTCATGCTCCTCAAC
>CBVK0101816264.1:62-13037 GCA_900067695.1 Picea abies | reverse complement strand
AAATCTTTAGTTACTCCTATATTGCAATGGGAAACAATGTAATGCACTAGTTCTTTACCTTTAGTTGGTTCTGAAGTTTTAGCTTTTTCTTCTTTATGATTATGTCTCTCTTTCAACTTCTCCAATGGAAATTTGTAGTCAACTGCTTCATGTGACCCATTCCTTTTGCAATGGGTATAGTGAAAATAAGATTTTCAAAGGAATTATGCCAACCCCCTTCATTTGAGCTTCTTCTTTCTGCATCCTTTCATTTCTTACCAGAGTAACTATGATTTTTATTGATCCCCGCTACCACCTTCAAGATTGCATTTCATCAAAAAGATCAATATTTTTTCTTACAATGATCATAATATCAAGGGTACTCATTATACTTTGACACAATATTTACAAAATTGTTTTCTAGTGGAATAAACGTCAACGAAATGGATGCTAATATGGTCCACTAGTCCACATGAAAATCATAGAGACAAAAGGAAAAAAATATCAATGATACACTTACAAGAGTGGGAGGTATTTTAAAGAAAGATATACCTCATTTTAAAACTAAATATTGAATGTTTCTTGAATCAAAATGACTTTCAACATCCCATAGGTATCTCCCAAACGAGACAACTATTGTTGGGTGGTTCTCTTGCAAGGAGAGGGTCTCAAATATTTTGAAGCAAGAATAAAAATACGACTTGGAACAATCGATGAGTCCCCATACATTGATGCATAGAACCAAATTTGATTTGATTTGATATCCTTTGAGTCGCGAGGGATGATGAGGGAGTGAAGAAAATTAGGTTTTTATTTATCGAATTAAGGTTTCATGACACAATGAAACAATGATTAGGTTTTTATTTATCGAATTAAGGTTTCATGACACAATGAAACAATGATTAGGGGAGAAATATTGCTCCCAGAATTTTTTGGAGCATCCAAGTTACACTCAGAAAAGTTTGTCCCGAGAAGGGGATATGTATTTTGCTAATTAAATCATCCAAAAAATGAGCAGAAGAAAAAAATACTCATGGAAGAAAGGTTTAGATGGAGAGAGAGGGGATAACATGCATTGAACACCAGAAACCTTGATGCTTTCACGTAGAATGAGAAGAGTGTGCATAAAGAATCCTTTAGACTAGAATGTAGAGGGGCTGGTAGGGAATTCTCTATATGGGAGGAGAAACAATCATGGATTTAACCTGAGCTCATTTACCACTGTCATTATAGATATAGAAAAGAATGTAACTCCATTGTTGTGTATTGAATGATCATAAATGTCTATAAATACATCTATGATTGATGATTGGTATTCAACTTATATGTGACTCTTCCTATCACCTATGACTCTTCATATTTCCATAGGTAATGAAATCCCAAAGATTATGTTTCCAACAAACCAAAAAATAATAAGTCAATGCTCTTATATGAAGTTTCTCAACCTCATTCTCTTGATGATAGTATGGGAAAGATATCCTCATCTATTGTCTATGTCTTGGAAAAATCCTTGAGGTATCATGAATTTGAACTCTTTCTAAATTGAAATGATATGACTCAACATTTTCTCCTTCCATCCAAGACAAAGTGGAATTTTATATTTCCTACATGCCTATATATATTAGTGGATAGGATAGGCAAAGCTTCTTTTGGTGCTAGATCAAGAAAGAATAGAAACCATGAAAAGTTTTTTGATATCAAATATCCTAGATTATTAACCTATTTGGAAGATATCCTTGGAAGTGTATGGGGTGCTTATGTGGCACCATAAATCATTATATATGTGGAGTGTTCATCCAAGTAACAATCTCTAATTTTTTTTGGCACGCCTATTTCTTTTGGAGATATTCTTGGGAAGGATATGAAAAAAACGAGTTCATATAGTGATGCCAGGAAACCATTGCAAATAAATGAATACTAAAATTGATACATTTTCTTCCATAAATATTTGAAATAAATCTGAATAGGAGGCAGCTATGTGGAACAATACCAACCTAACCCATGAATGAATTATAACCAAATATCGTGTCTAATAGGTAAGAGGATATGAAAAATTATGTGGCTCCTAACAAATAATTTAATTGAGCTTTGTTAATGGCTTCTGAGGAGACTTAGAAAGGATAGTAGCCTAGTTGAAAATTCTTCATTCTTTAGTGATTTGATACATAGTTGGTGCAACCTATATTCACATGAGTTGAATGTTTTTCACTAAATATTATATTGATCAATTGAGCTACCCATATATATCCTAACCTGAGGTGTATATTAGGGAAATTTTTGTTTCTTAAAGATTTGAAAGATCTCCCTTCTTCATAACACTCAACCAACATGTTATAAAAATTATGTTCACACATGAAACCTTTCATCCAATTATTGGTGAAATGAATTTCAACATTGGATAATTTCTAATAGACTTCAAAATCATTCAAAAGGAGTGCTCTAAATTTTTTTTCCTAATCATTCATAATTCTTCTTCTGTTGACCTCTATTTGTTGAATCTGGTACCTAACTACTTATCATGAGGAATCATTAGAAATTTGGTTGTTGAATGGTGTATGAAGGCTGAATTTATATTTTTTTCTACAGAGATATTGTATTCTTTCCTTTCATCTAATTCCTCTTCATCCATGAGCCCTTCCCCGTAAATTAGACAAAATATTTCATTGTGCTTTTGGGCTTCATAAAAACTAGTAGTGTATGAGGTGTCTACATAAATGGGCAATTTATCATCTCTAGCAGCCTAAGAATCCATGACTAGTTTCTTTTCTCTAGTAAAATATTTTTCCCTTCTATCTAATAACTCTATAATTATGGGATTTTTTTCTCTTACTTATGTTGTCTCTTCACAAAGTCCATTTGATCCTTCAGCTGGTTTGCAATTGATCTCTCCTATTAACCTTCATTTTTCTCCTCATAACCTTTAGTATCCCTACAAAAATATCTATATGTCAACGCAACACAAGACAATATCTATATGTCAGCGCAACACAAGAACAAGGGATGTAAGGCTTACCTTAAAATTTGTATTAAAACACACAAATAGTTAACCTTCTTGTAATTTGAAATGGAACCCAATTTTAAACATGGTAATTTTCATCCTGACCCAAGGCACATGCCATCATAGTAGGTATTTTAATTTAAATGGGTTTTACAATATGAAATTGGATTTTTCATCAATCAATTTGTAAGAAAAAAGAAAATAATAAAGCTCATGGAAATACTTCACTAAATTCTAACTAGGGAAATTCCAAATGTGCATAAATGTCACTACTAGATAAAACAATGAAACAATCACTTATCTCATTTCAGATAAAAAATGTTAATCGAACAAGATCATTTCAAACTCAAATATCTAATTACTAAAACCGAAAGACAAGTGACCTTTATTGTCCTATGACATTCCTTAATTTGGTTGGAAATTCCATGCATTATGAGGGGAGTCCTCATTTCTCCAATGCATAAATGCTAAACAAAATTTCAGATTTATTTATAGGTTCAAAAGGGTGTTATTTTGAGTTGTGGCATAGTTGAATCAGGTGGAGACAAGGAATGCCTTAAATACCTATTAATTTAGAGTGATGTTTATATTTTAAGTATGGAATTTTAATTTTAAAAATGATCTCACATGTGTGGAGAGATTGAAAAAAAATGGGAATGTTCTATATGTATTGGGGTAGATTTCAAAATCAAGACCCCTCATCGTTACTTTAGGTGAGGGTAGGGTTGATTTTTAAATCTGAATTGCTCCTAAAATTGGGGCTTATGTTTGCATTGAGGTGTTCAATCTATATGTCAGGTATGATTAGAAATTTGAAGCATAAATGCACATAGAGGAGGCCAATTTCTTGAATATCAAGAAATTGAGACGTTGTGTCACCACAATTCATAAAGGAAAGGTTGAAACACAATCAAACCAAAGAATGGATTCACATTAGTAAAAGGTACGGAGGTGATATCATCAATGTTTATTTCTTCAAACCATATCAATCAAGACTTATCAAATCATTTAGCGATCAAACCATATTTGTAATTTTTTTTATCAATTCTCTTAGGCGATAACCAATTGATTTATTGTTATTTCCTTTAAAATTTGGCAACAACACTATTCCATTAGTGTCAGATGTGCATCATTGATAATAATTAACAAAAACAATCTCATAAAAGAATATTTAGAGAAAAAATAAATTCATATCAATTAGAGGGAACTAACAAAAAAATAAATGGCAATGGAAAATATCATTAGAAATACATGGAAAAAATTATACACACTAATATATGACATGATATGTCACCTACATGTTGAAAGAAGTGGAAAAAATAATAGAAGTAAATTATTAGAAACAAATTTCTTTCTTACATAAATGCACATGACTTCAATTGAAAATCCATAGTTTTCCCAAAAGTAATTGTTATTAACTAATCATCCATATGTATCGAATATTCACAAAAAAATTGGATGCATAATCATTGGTTTGGCAAAAATATTAAGAAAAAATAATATTGTTCATGAAAATTGTTTGTATTTAGGAGAAAAACATAAATGTATGCATAACTATAATCATAAATTAGGCTACAATTTTTTTTATTTTTAATGAAAATATGAAACATTTTAGCCTAAATTTCTTCAAAAAATTTTAAATTTATCCAAATTAACAAAATTTTGCATAAAAAAAAAGTTAAATTCTACACACCTAAAAATATTTTCACACATGAAAAAAGTACAAAGGTTGGTTCTACATCTATGAACATAGAGTTGTGGGAAAGAACGCTGATTGAAAAAATCGAAACCCATGACACTACATTTATGAAGTGAATGCTTGATTTGGAAGTTGGGGATGACCACTTAATCATGATGGATTTATTATACTTTAATGACTAAATAACCCAATTTTGGAGCTTTGGCCTAATCAAGGAGATGTGGCTTTCGAAGGAATCATCAAACAATGTTTGAAAAGAAGATACTGAAAAAGGCACATCAAACAAATTCAAAATCTTGGCGAACATTAATAGTAACTAAGTGACAAAGATGCCTGAATATGACAGCAAGGTTAATTGATAAATCGAGGTCCTCTAAATATCTTATCTTGGTCAAATTTTCAAAGGGATAAAAGTTTAAGAAGGAAGGCACATCAAACAAATTCAAAATCTTGGCGAACATTAATAGTAACTAAGTGACAAAGATGCCTGAATATGACATCAAGGTTAATTGATAAATCAAGGTCCTCTAAATATCTTATCTTGGTCAAATTTTCAAAGGGATAAAAGTTTAAGAAGGAAGAGACATCAAACAAAATTTAAGGAAAAATATTGACCAAATATAAAATTGAGTAGCTAGAAGAGTAAGGGTATTACAATTTGGATATTATAACTTATTACCAAATCAAGACCCACATGTATCAAAGTTAATGACTAGAGGCCCCAATTTGTAAACCAAGGCCAATCCTAAAATTGAAACACATCCACAACAAAATTGGTGAGAGGAGGGTTTAATTTTGCAATAAATATGGATTCCTAAATTGAGGAATTATTCAAGTAAAATAATCTACAAAGAAGCCAAATTCGACGATGGGAATGATCTAGATATTAGGAAACAAAAGAGTTCGAACAAAAAAAACTAGAAACAAAAACTGAGTGATAAATATAAAGAAAAGAAACTAAGTCAAAAAAACTAAACAAGTGAAACATGAAGGTCCATCTAACTTGACCATCTTAAAAAAATGATGAATAAGGTAATGAGAAACCAACGTCAATGATTTTCCTAAAACAAACAAGTGTATCTTGACTAGTGGAAAAACAAGTGGGGCCCTATTTGTTTCGCAAAGCTTAGGGGTTGTATAGGGCTAAATGCCTCTTAATATTGGTATCGAAAGCATATTTTTTGGAGCAGTTGTATTAATTGAAATTTCTAACTTAGGTGATATATGACCATACAATAAAGGTTCCCATACATAAATTATCATGTTTATCATCCAACTCAAATGGGGTGTAATCATAATAATAACACTTCCCTCAATGGTTTTTCATGAAACACTTTAAATCACACCTTGCTTAAATGAGTAGTTGATGAATATAGATAATTTTGTTTGGCATTGGAATAGAATGTCCATATTTCAATATCACACACACATGCATTTTCATTGAGTAAAATCATGCATGAATTTCTATTAAGTAAATCATGAATGTGTTTTTTTCAAATGAAATTCAAAATATTCAAAATATAGAGATGAGAGTATTACAAGTGGAATGTTTTAATTTCAAATCAATGCACTCATGTTTATTGATTCTTAAATGATCCTTGTCTCATTTGTGTGTCATCTCTAACCTTATATGTTTCTGCAGATCTAGATTCATAGTAAGCTATTCAATGGTATAGAATGCATAAACCATATAAAACATAAAATTTAATGTTTTCCAGTTTTAAATATGTTTTTGTTTTAGGAAGCTTTAGAGTATGTTACACACACTCATAAATCATGAAATTGCATATATACAAAGTACTATTTCTATATATTACAAATATATAAGAGTTTTATGAAATATTATTTTCTATGTTTTATTTTTTCTATTATTCTTGTGACCAAACTCATTATATTCAAAAATACAACATTAATGTTTTTCCTATAACGTTTTCATTTCTCTACAATTTCAAAAAAAATGTTGTGGTGCACTACTAAAGACTAACCTCTACAAGATAAAACAAACATTTTCATTCTATTAAAACCTTCAAAACACTACAATAATTTACATGCTAAGTTCCATGTTCAGTTTATTTAAAAAAAATATATCTAATACAATCTTATTTTTTTGTAAAAAATATCCTCATACTATTACTATTTTTCCTCTACATGTATACCAAACAACCAATGTAAATGCAAGAAAGAAAGGAAATTTGTGAATCTTGGCAATCACCAGGGTGTCTTTCTACACTAGAACAAATAGTAGCAAGGATTCTCCAAGGGAACCAATCCCAATATTTCACCTAATCTAAGGGTCAAGTGTTCAAGGGATTCAAAAGAGGAATTTCACTCATGAACTATGGATTTCAGTGGAATATCTAACCTCTCAAGGATGCGCACAACATAAATTGAAAGAACGTGAATGTAGATTAAATCAAATGCAGAAATGAAACAAACCACACTTCATCCATCATTGAATATTTCTTACTCTATATCCACCATGGTTGTAAATCATGTTATGTTCAAATTGAAATTTTATACAACAATGCTTTGATTGGCATATAGATATCCCAATGAATGAATATTAAATAGAGAAATGAAATCAAATGCAAACATGAAACATGTCACACTTGCATAAATGAAAACACTACCATGATCCATTTCGAGTAAGCTCAATTATCCCAAGAAAATGGTAGAAAACTACTCTACAACAACATAAACTATATCAAATCATAAAACACAATGAAACTATAAACTTACAATCCATATGGAAGAAATTCTCATTTTTTATTCACTTCATTATAAGTTGGACATATGCTCTTGGATTCCTTCATTTGGAATGGAGACAAAACTCTTATTTATACATAATTTTATTTGAGAATAAGATAAAAACTAATTAATTCAAATCCAGAATTTTTTAGCAGCCTTTAACATGTACATGAGATAGGAGATGTGCTCCTCCAAGGTAGATCTATAAACCAATATATCATTCAAATACACTATAAAAATAAATCTAAATATTGGTGCAATACATCATTCATAAATATCATAAATTTAGTTGGTGCATTGCATAAATCAAATGGTATGACCAACCATTCATACAAACATTGTCTTTTCTTGAAGGAATTATTCTAGGTATATTTTTATTTGAAACATACCTAGTGGTATCTTAATTTGAGATCCAAATTGGTGAAGAAATTGGCATGTTGCAACTGATATAAAAAATAGTCAATCCTAGGCAAAGGGTAACAATTCTTGACTATACTCTTATTCAAAGATCTATAATCAATACACATTTTTTGAATCCCATCCTTCTTGGGTATTATTATAATAAGTGAACCATAATGTGAGGTTCTTGGTACTCCCTTCTCAAGCAACTGCTAGAATTTTTTATTTAGTTCATTTTATTCTAGAATATACTATCTATACAACCCAATATTGGATAATGGGGATTCAAGTAGAAAATGTATCTCATGCTCCACTTCCCTCTTAGGTGGTAGCCATTTAGGCTCCTAGAACACTCCTTTGTATGCATAAAACAAATCCTCTAAATATTTTTTCTTATTTTTAGTGCATCCTTCTAGGGATGCCTTTACTCTTGTTGATTCATCACCTCGATGATTCTCTCTTAACAAAAGTAACATATATTTCTTATTGGAACTAGCCAACTTTTTATCTTGGTTGGCACTTACTACTGAGATCTTTGATTTACCTTTGTGTGCATTGATGATGTAAGAATTCCCACCCTTTATTAAGAAATAATATTTTTCTCTTTGCATGAAGATCACATTCCTCATATACTTGTAGGGGCTTCCAAACACTACACCACACACATCAAGGTTACTACATCTAATCCCACTTAAAGAATAAAATTTGCAAACATGAAAAATTTAATTTGACACTATTATGTGACCTTGATTTTTTCTTACTTGTTCACCGACCTTAATGGATATTGGCTTGGATCATCATGAACCTCTATCCTAAGCTTTCTAAATAGATATGACGCTATGATATTGGTTAAAGAACTGGAACTGAACAAAGCATCTACCTTGGTCTTCTTGACCTAGATCTTGATATGGAAAAAAAATTTCATATCCTTCTCTTTCTTGTGATGAAGGATACTCAAATTCACCTCCTTATACAATAAAGTTAATGAAATATACTAATCAACATCTAAGCTTCTATCTACTTTATTGCTTGAATCTAGGGCTAGAAGGTTCTTCTTTTTGGCATCCTTCTTACAATTCTTAGGGTTCAGTTCTGGAAGTAATTTCCAGCACATTTTTTTATTGTTACCATTGATATTGCAATGGTTACAGTGATTACTTGGATCTCTGCACTAATTTTCAATGGCTATTGTCTCTCTATATTTATCTTTTCACTTCTTCTTTCCCTTCTTGGAATCATCTTGGAACTCATTTTGTTTGGAACCACTTGGTTGTCCTTTATTATGGTCTATATTTTCTAGATACTATTATTGCACACAAGCCTCATCAACTATCTTAGGCCTTAAGAGAATCACTTTCTTTTGAAAATCATTGTTTAAACCCCCTATACACTTAGGAGTATGTTTGGGTTCTGGGTTCTTTCCCTCAAATTGTAGAAGTAAAGGATGTCAAAATTTATTCTCCACCTTCATTATATATAATTCTTCTTTCCCATCCATACAAGAATTTTCATGTATAGATTCCACTTATCATTAAGTAATTAATAATGTGTCTTTTAACATTTTATCACTTTAGTTTTTTTTTTATCCCTTTGTATTAATTTTACTTCTTTCTTTTTTATCTTTTCTTTTATTATAATTTCTTAGTTATATTATTATTTTTACTTTAACTTGTTATTATTTATTTATTATTTATTAATTAATTTAAAAGTATGAGGAATTACAAGATACAACAAACTTTTGAATGGTTGCTTCATTCAAATCAGATAGGGAGGTGATATAATCCTCTAGGTCCTCAGATACCTACCCTTGTGGAAATAAACTATCTTTCGGCCCAAAATATGGTAAATGGTAAGTATTTATCATATTCTCTATAACATATCATGACAGAATAGCATTGGTTGCTTCAAGAGTGACTCCCTTGAGAGAACTTCTAGAAGAATATTTTTCGCATTTTAAACCAAAATCAATTTCTTTGAATGTTTCAGGTGTGAAAATAGTGATTCGTGTAGAAACTCCTCTAAAAAGGATTGCTAGTATTTTATCTTATTATATTGAAATTGAGCTTGTTGATAAGAAAGATCCCATGCTTTTATATGAGTCATGAAACCGACAATATCTTAAGCATGGGACTTCACATGCTTGGCTTTGTCATGAATTTCTCTCAATGAAATTTGCAAGGTGATACTTGTTGGATTTATAATAAGATTTTCCCACAAGATGATTTTTCTCTCATACTTCTCACCTTCTTTTATATAACTATATCTTTATGTAAATTTTCTTGGGATATATATAATCTATAAAAGGAAGAAAAATATAAACTTAGCTTTATTATTTCCATAACCATAGTTCCCGTGTTGAGTATTACTTCTGAATGATAACATACTTTTCTTCTTTTTTTTTTAATACTCGATTCCTCTATATATCAAATGAAAACACATACAAATCAGTGACTTCATGTATAGGACGTGGAATAAGTTCATCACCTTTTGTAACTATGCCTAAACCAAGAGAATTGACAAAGGTTTGAGTAGAAAACACTTATTCCATCTGCGTATAATCTTTTTTCCCTATCTTTTCTTCATTGGTGTTTCATCTTAGCTCGTTTTATTAATGTATATTTTATTCTTCATTGTTATTCATATTTATTTTATTCAATTATTATTCAATTTTCCTCATCTCTTCAACTTTTTCCTCATTTTATCATCCTTTGTAATTCCTTAGCCTCTGGATAAGCTTGAGCGGTCCTCTCCTCTTCTTCCTTATATGTTGCCAATTTAACTTTGGATTTAGCATTTTCTTCCTTTTCTTTTCCAATTGTTCTTTATTGGTGTCTTTTTTATGTGTTTTCTCTTTTCACTTGGCCTTAATTATTTCCTTCAATCCTCTCTATTATTTATATTTTCGTTTCTTCTTAAAGGGATTGTCTCTGAACAGAAGCATTTGAAACTTCTTCTTTTTTTCTCCTTATTAATCAATTGAAAATTATTCAAAACTTTTGCATAATTCAATGTTCTGCTATGAAGTTTCTCAGCCTCATTCTCTTGATGCTAGTATTGGAAAGATATATGCATATATTGTCTATGTCTTACAAGAATCTGTAGGGTGTCATAAATTTGAACTCTTTCTAAATTGAAATGATATGCTTCAATGTTTTCTCCTTCCATCCCCAACCAAGTGGAATTTTGTACAATCGACATGTCTATATATAGTGGATAACCTAGGAAAATATTATTTTGGTTTTTGATCAAGAAATCATTGAGACAATACAAAGTTATTTGATTCCCAATATCTTGGGTCATCATCCTATTTCGCACATAGCCTTGGAAGTGTACGGGGTTCTTGTGTGGCACAATAAATCCTTGTATATGTGGATNNGTACGGGGTTCTTGTGTGGCACAATAAATCCTTGTATATGTGGATTTTTCATTTCATTCAAGTAACAATATCCAATGCTTTTCAACACCTCTATTTCTTATGAAGATATTCTTGGGAAAAAATTACAAAAAATGAGTTCATATAGTGATGTTAGAAAACCATCAAAAATAAATGCATACTTAAATTGATACATGGTCTTTTAGAAATATTTGCAATAAATATGAACAAGAGGTAGCTATGGAGAGTTAGAAAGGATAGTAACCCCATGAATGAATTATAACCACAAATAATGTCTATTAGGTAATAGAATATGCAAAATTATGTGGGTCCTAAGAAATAATTTAATTGAGATTTGTTCATGGATTCTAAGGAGAGTTAGAAATGATACTAACCTTGTTGAAAATTATGTCTCCTTTAGTGATTTGATAAATGATTGGTGCCCAACCTATCTTCACACAAGTTGAATTTTTTTCACCAAATAGTCTATTGATCAATTGAGCTACCTAAATATATCCTAAACTAGGGTGTCTATTGGGGAAATTTTTGTTTCTTAAAGATTTTAAAGTTCTCCCTTCCTCATACCACTCAACCAACCAACATGTTATGAAAAATATTTTCCCACACAAAACCTTTCATTCAATCCTTAATGAAATGAATTTGAACATTCTATAACTTATAATAGGCTTCAAAATTAGTCAATAGGAAGGATCCACTAAACCTTTCCTAATCATTCATAATTATTATTGCATTGACCTCCATTTCTTGAATTTGATACCTAACTACTTAGCATGAGGCATCACTAGAACTATGGTTGTTGAATGGTGTATGAAGATTGATTTTAAATTATGTGTTATAGAGAGATCTTCTTCTTTCCTTTCATCTAAAGTATTATCATCCTTAATCCTTTCCATATTTCAATTAGAAAAAAATAATTAATCATATTTGTGGTCGGATTCATAAATACTAGTAGTGTATGAAGTGTCTACATAAGCAATAAATTTAGTATCTATACCATCCTGGGATTCCATGACCAGTTGCTTTCCTCTAGTATAATGTTTTAAGTTGTTTGCTTTGCTTCTTCAAGTTGGATCTCCAAGGAGATGATTTCATTTTCAAGTCTTCTTTATTCTTGACCAAATTCTACTTCGAGTTGATTTAAGTCCTTAGTTCTTTCCTTAATATGATCTATCAAAATATTTTATCTTTTCTATTATTCATTTATTTCATCTTCCAAACACCTATTTTCTTCCATCTGACCTTTGTATGTTTCTTCAATCTTTCTGGCTTCTTCTAGGTAATATGTTAGTTTCATGATGACCTATTTATGTTCTTTGGAACTTTCTTGAGAATTATTTTTGACCAATTGTTCTTCAACATACTTTTTATTTATTTATTTATTTCATCAATTTGTCTAGATCACTGATTAATTTTTCTTCAAGATCTATTGAACCTTCTTCACAATATTCTTCTTCCAAATCTGTCTGAGATGACAAGCAACTTTCTTATTATGTTCCTGCATCTTCATTAGCACTCGATGGCTATGTGATGGGATATTCCTCAAACTAGAGATCATGTAGCTTATCCCAAAGCTCTTTAACTAATACAAATTTTCCCACTTTCTCTTTTACTGAATCAGGTAATCATTCCAAGATGAAATCCATTACTATTTTGTTGTTTCTTAGTAGTGGTATATCCTGTAGAAAATGGTTTTCAAACATCATATCCATGTTATGTTAAGAACCAAATATCAATATAGCATAGAAAAACCTCAGAAAA
>CBVK0101816263.1:0-10051 GCA_900067695.1 Picea abies | reverse complement strand
TACTTTTTCTAAGGTTTTTCTATGCTATATTTATATTTGGTTCTTAACATCATGGGCATAGGGGTAACTTCCCTCCTTTTTGAGAAGTAGTAAGAAACTCTGGTCCTCGTCTGTTGTGCATATAGAAAACTATAGTTTATCAAATGGTCCACATGCCATGAAAGAGGCAGAGACCTTAAAAGATATATTTTTATGCATCAAAGAGGCAAGAGGACATGATCCACATGAGTTGGTAGTCATTCATGTTAAATCTGTGGGTCTCACCCATTCCAATATACATGTAGTTTATTTTGATGAAGATGTATCAAAAGGAGTTATTTTCTATGAGGAGGTTTTACAGAAATTACTGAATGATGTTGCTAGATAGGAACTGTAGTTAGAACAAGAAGAAAAGAGGATAACCTTCCAAGAGAAATTTCAAATTCTCTTGCAAGATGACTAGAAGAAGTGGGAAACCCAAGAAAAAGAAAAAATTAATAAAGTAAAGGAATTGGAACAAAAAAAACTACAGCATATGAAGAATATCATAAAAGAAAAACGGAGAAGTGGAAATAGAAAAATGAGTCCAAGAAAATATTCAAAACAAGTTAAAGCAAGAAAAATGAATAAGCACTTAAAAAACTCATTGAGGAAAGAAGGAAAAAGAAAGAATATGAAACAAGGGCCCAACAAAATGGTCTTCAAAAAAATAAAGCAGAGGAGGAAGCTAGGAGATTGGCCGAAGAGGTTGAGACTCAAAGAAGGGAAAAGGAAAGGATAGAGGTTGAGGATGAAGCAAAGAAGAAAGTAGATGAAGAAGTTGAATGGAAAAAATAGAAATAATTGAATGAGACTCTAAGCAACCCGTTGAATGGAAAAAATAGAAATAATTGAATGAGACTCTAAGCAACCCATTAACTCAAAACATGGGTGTATTAAAAATTCCACCATGAGAGTACACCCCTATCATAGCCATCCTTGGTAATTCATCATTTTCTACCGAATTTTTAAATTTTGATGGTGTTGTTGTAGTCATAGGTTATTATTACTACAACAATAAAACTAGAAGCATTGAGAAAAGGTCGAATAAAAGAAAAGGAGAATCATCTAGCACCCAACCATCCAAAGAGAGGGTTATTGAATGGAAAGAAGGACCTGATCCAAAAGAGAATTCTATAAAGGAAGCCTCCACTCTCCATTCATTTACAAGTTAAAATGCATTGTCTGTTTTTGAGGTTACAACGTCATTATGCAATGCAAAAACTAAAATTGTGGAGTTAGAAAGGAAGCTAAATACTCAAAAGGACCATGTATCCATATAAATCCTCAAAGTAATTAGTGAAAAATAAGAACTACATAAAGAAGTGATGGAAAAAGTCATGCAAGCTACAATAAATGAACTTGTATTGGAGTTTGAAAGGGTAGCCTGAAACTCTTCACACAAAAGAGATAAACAAATCTATGCAAACCTATATAAATGAGTTAAATGCATAATTCAAGAAGAAATTATAGTTAGAACGGTATTTGCACAATAAAGAGATGGATTCTATCAAACAAAATATCTTTGAAGAAACAAAACAATTTAGAACCAAGCATGCTCAATAGGTACCCAATATGCAAATGGATAAATTTGAATACCAAAAGTTTGTTGAGCAACAACGCTACCAAATCCTAGCATTGGAACAAGAAAACATAAATCTCGAGAAGGATTTAGAAGAAAATGAAGCAACAACTCTTTCTTTGGAAGTTATAAGAGCAGAAGCAATGGAGCTAAATGAAAAACTAAAACTTGAGCAAAAGGATTGTCTATGGCTCCTTAAATATATATAGAATGACATAGATGATCAGTTGAAGCTTATGGATCAAATAGACGAGATCAAAGATCAATACCAAAAATCAAGTGATGCCTTTGATAAATTCATCGATTGGTGAGGAGTATACAAAGATGCCCCTAACACATTTCCACATTATTCCAATAAATAAATACTCAGAGGCTAAGTTTTCTTTGATACATGTAAACCTTTATTGAAGGACATTCAAGTTATTCAAGAGGTAGCAAAAAAAACATGAAAAAGCTTATGGGACAATTCAGATGAACTCGTTGAATAATTTGAAATGGAAGCAACTCCCCCTATTGATGAAGCAACACCAACCAATTTGTGAATTGATAAAATTGAGGAACACAAGGAGATCAACCAGTTAAATATTGAGCAACTAACCAAAGTGAATAAAGAATTCCTAAAGGAATATTTACTAGGGCCTACCAGGATAATCATAATGGCCCAGAGTGTTATTAAACGGACAATGCATGAGTTAGAGAAAGAATTTTCTACCAATATATGCAATGGAGAGTTATACCCGGAGAAAATGCAATCTGATAAACTAAAGAAAGTAATGGAAGATTATTTTCTCTGGAAGGAATATTGAGATGAAATGCAGATGTAGAATACCTCATGATTACTTCAGTTGATAACTTATCCATTTTACTTATTTTCATGTTTCCTAATCATAGGTTGCATTGGAATGCGAAGAGTCACATCCTGACCACATTTTGGCTATGTTACAGTTTTGAAATGTAAACATTCTCCCAAATATTATAAAAGAGAGAACTGTAACTGAAAAAAAAAAAAGAATTTTATTTTGATTATATCCTGACACTATTCTTACTATATGGTGAATTGAACAAGAGACATATATGGAAATTTTGGTACATATATGTATGAATAAGATTACTCTTTTTATGCATATTCTTCTGTGAATGTATGGAGTATGGTTTACTGAACTTTTTCTTAACTGTTATTTTGTATGTTTATGTTACCATGGTTTTCATTATGAATGCAAAAATAGTGTAATAAGTTGGTGAAAGAAATAATTATATCTTGTTTATTACATTTTAGATCCAATTTACTCCTTACTCTCATGAATTAATTTTGTGCAAGTAGTATCATCCTTCACCGTATTCATTACCGCATTTTTCTCCTGATCATGATAGTTTAGGATAAATTAGGAATGCATCTTAGAATAATGAATAGGAATTTTAGTTTAATTTAGTTTTCAAAGTTTTAATTCATATGAGAAGATTATGTTCTTAGATTCATATTTATATAGTTTTAGAGTGGCAACCAGGCCCACATACTAGTCATAAATGATATCCCAAATGAGAGTGAGCCTAATTGGGACTTTCCATCAGGCATTCTCCCTTACCTTCTTGACAAACCATTTGGACCCGTCACCAAAAATGGCGCTAGAAGGAGGTCCATAGAACTGAATGGATGAAAAGAAAGTTACAAATCCTACCCATTGTAGTCCACTCATAAACACTATTTTTCCTAGTAACTCCCATCAACTTCATTCAAAGAAAGTTACACATTCCCTATTATATTATGTGAACACACCTGCTGAAACCTCTACCAAAAGAGGATTTACCAATTTGGAACTATTATCTCCAAATCATCATAGCTTCTCTCGTGGAGAGCTCCAAACTATAATAAGAGAATCTCGTGAACATGTGTTGACCCAAAAGTGGGGTAGACAAACTGGTCAAATACCTATCGACTATTTGGTATCTCGGGGTCATGGAAATCCATTAGGAGAAAATCCTTTTTTTGAATATCCTTACGTACAATGGGAAAACCCAACTGTCAAAACCCCTCAATACCACATGTCATGAGTCTTAGAAGATATCTTGAAATATTTTAAGTTAGAACTCGAGTGTTTCTTGCTCACTGTTGGGGGTGGTGCACCACCATCACCACCTGAATCTCCACCTCAAACCCCTAGGAATGATCCCGAAGATGATTTTGAAGAAGAACATGAATTCAAAAGTGAATCAGAATCAGAGGAACAAATTAAGCTAGTTTTATACAACCCACAACCCATGGCAGGGAAAAATCAAAATACACCACCTTACCAACCTTGGCTCAATCTTGATGTTCTAGCAGTGGCTAAGATACTCCATGGCATGCATAAACATCCTGAGAAATTTCTGTCAAATTTTGATCCTAACAGGAAAGTCTCTACAAAAAATCATGTAAATAAATTTTTGCTTGTTGTCATATTTATGAATGTAGAACATGAAGATGTTGTCTGCACATTGCTCCCTTGAACTTTCGAGAATGAAGCCTCTACATGGTTCTTTTCTCTCAAATAATATTCTATCTCTATTTGGAGAATTTTTGAGATCATTTTTCTTGAGAATTTTAGAGAAGCAAAAACCCCAATGACATTATTTATATATCTTTCAAGGATTAAAATGGATACCAAAGAAAAATTAAAGATTTCAATCAATGTTTTATAACCCTAATGAAACAAATCACCCAAGATTTCAATCCCATTTAAGATGTTTCTATCGATTTTAATACTTCAAATCTCCCTATGTCTATGGCCATGTTTGTTAAGAATGTTGAGAAAACTACCCTTGAAGCAACTTTCCCATAAGCCCTAACAGTGGATAAGAACATGTTGAGTCTGAAAGGTAACCTAGGAGTTGAGCCTTCAAAAGATAAATCTAATTCTAAAAACAAAGCCTTTGTTTCCAAACCTTCGAAAAATGAGAAATATATTGATTCCATAGACATGGAAACACTTCAACGAATTGTTAAGAAATTGTCCAATGAAATAATTGATATTAAAAAGAGTAGTGGAGACGGTTCTTCTAACACTAAGAAAATTTTCAAGTTTCATTCTAAGAAATCTAAGAGTACACCTCCCACCAACAACACGACTCCTTCTCCTCCAGACATAATTAACATGGAAGATATTGTCCAAGCCCTTCAATATTGGGTGACAAAAAATATGACTGAAACTGGAAATGAAGAACAGGGACAACCTGATAATCAAGAGCGATCTCATGATAGTAAGGAGACAAAAGAACACCAAGTTAACTCTTTTTGGGATATTTCTTTTGGAATAGGAGAGGAAGAAGATATAGAGGAGGTACATATGTCTCAAAACATTGTAACCACCAAAAGTGCCAGTAAATATTCCCCCTGACCCTCCTACTCCTTCTAATTCACCTAAGCCAACATCCCATACCCAAAAGATCACTGAAAACACTTCCCAGAAGAGTGTTCCTTCAGCTCCCTCATCAAAAATGTAATACGATTTCTTGGAATATTTGAAGAACCAAAGAAAATATTTCTTTGTCTGAATTAATGAAAATCCCTTAGACCCAAAACAACTTTATTAAGATTCTACAAGGTAATACTGTGAAAGACACCAATGAATTCAATGTCAGGAAAAAAAAGGAGACAAGAAAAATCGGCCCATCTACTGATAATCCAACATCCTAAGGACAAGTAGTTGTTAATGGATCCTTAACTGGATAGAGATCGATATCAAATACTCCTCCATTCTTATTGACCTTTGATATTTTCAATAGAAATGTACATAATTTCATGGTAGAATCAAGTGCCTATTCCAATGTAATGCCTCTTAAAGTATGTGAGAAACTTAATGTCAAACCTAAAAAATATGATATTCAAATAATTCAGCTAGACAAAACCCGAGTCAAATTAATTGTTGTGCTGAAGAATGTTTTAATAAGGATGTCTACTAACCCCAAAATTCATTAAACTATTGACATTATTGTAGTGGATATACCTGACAATTACGACATGATTTTGAGCAGGGACTGGTATGTTATGCTTAATGGATATTTCGCTATCAATTGGTCACATTTGTGGCTACCTTATAATGGAAAACTTAAATAGATCAATATTAATATAGAAAGATAATTGAAGCATGTGGTTACTGATTTGAATGACCCAAATGAACATGTTGTGTTTAATAATTCAGTTTTGGGAAATTATTCTTGTCACACGTTCTTTGGGAATTACACATATGGAGTTTGTTCTTATGCGGAATCAAACACATTGTCTGAAATCCTTCAATGCACTTAGATTGTTGAGCACCACTGTAACATAGTAGATAGGACTGACAATATTTCTTATGTACAATCTAACATAGTTTCTAGGGATAGATAATAATGATTTATTAATTCCACTAACCTTACTAATTCAAAAAACATTGTAAATCCAAATTTTACTCATGAACCAAAAAAGGGAGATCCTTACATGTGGACTTTATTTTTCGATGGATCCAAGTCTCTGGAAGGTGTAGGCATTGCCTGTGTACTCAGATATCCTAAATGTAATAAAATATTAATTTCCTTCAAACATGAGTTCCAATGCACAAACAATATTGTTGATTATGAAGCCCTGCTACAAGTATTGAAAAACATATTAGACTTGAAAGAAAAAAAGATAAAGGTATTTGGTGATTCAGAGATTTGTAGATTATCATAATACAGGTTAGAAACACCATACATTGTCTTTCAAGTCATCTTAAAAATTACCAACAAAATGTATGGGAAATGATTAAATTTTTTCAAGTGTTTAATATCACTCCTATTCCTCATTCTATAAATTGTGATGTTGGTTTACTTGCTAATGTGGCATCTATATTGATTATATCATAAGGATTGATTCCTGATACTTTTTCTATGGATTTGTTGTATAGGCCTTCAATTCCTGACAACATCACCAACAAGAGAGTCTTTAATGATGACCAAAATATTTTAATCTTTCTACACCTTGAAGGCACTCTCAAAGACTCAATTATCGATGAAAGTCAACATGATCAACATATGAACTATCATGTCACTGGCCTACTAGATCAAACACACCAAAGGGATTACACTCATTTAGTCAATAGCATTCTCAAGAATGTGGTTATATTGGAGAAATGGTATGATATCCATGACAAGTTCAAGAGATTCACAAACCACAAGACCAATAGCTCAGTGATGCAATTTGAAGTGGTAAATCTAGGCACGAGAAATACACCTCAAACTATCAATCTTGGAAAAAAATCCTCATCTATTGAAAATAAAGCTTTCATTAAATTTTTCAAATAATTCAAAGATATATTTTCTTGGACTTATGACAACCTCAAGACATATAAAGATAAGATCATCCAACATGTAATCCTTATGAAGTTGCAAACAAATCTATTTCAACAAAAGATGAGGAAAATGAATCCTAGTCTCGAGTCACAAGTTAAAGCGGATCTTAACAAGCTATTAGCAGCCGGGATAATATTCCCAATCAGGCATACTCAATGGATCTCAATCTTGTACCTGTAAGAAAGAAAAATGGAGATATAAGACTATATGTTCATTTCAAAAACTTAAACAAGGCTTCAGAGAAATATTACTATCTAGTACCACCCATGGAGAAAATTTTGCAATGTGTATTTGGTTCTAACATGTTCTCATTACTAGATGGTTTTTTTGGCTATAACCAAGTTCTAGCTGCTCATGATGATCAATTAAAAACTGTGTTTAGAACTGAATGGGGAACTTATGCATATAGAAAAATTCCATTCGAGCTAATAAATGTTGGAGAAAACTGTTGGCACAAAAGTGATCAGAAAAGGCTCCTCTTATAGTTACCAACAAAAGGTACCATTGTAGTCTAGAGCACTGGCATTTTCATCTTCCCAAGAAGGAAGAACTCCCACCCGAAGCGCAACCAAGACAACAAAGAGAGGGGAGGGTAAGGACAATACTTAGATAAATCTTTGAATTATCAAGAATCAGGTTATTCTTACGCAAGATAGATTAAACTTGTAGTAGTTATGAACAATTCCTAATTGAGAATAAAGAAACAAAGTTGTGTCACCATTCATAAGGAATAAATTACGCATATCAGACATAAAAGATAATACATAGTAGCATTCAAGAGAATGAGAAGACTAAATACACAAGATATATTTGAAATTTGGGCCTCCAATTGTATTAGCATATCAGTTTCTTCTCACATCTTGAGTCACATATAAAAATAATCAATGGATACTCCCCAACTAGTCTGAGACAAGGTTATCTTAGTCCCTTACTCTTTCCAACTCTACAATAATACAAAACTCGATTACATTGACAGTCTGGTTCTTACCCATATCTCTAGATTCAACTCAACTAACAGCTATGTGTAATTTAGACTCAGACTCAGACTCAATAGCATTACATTCATTCACTCACTCATCGTTAGACTTTCATTAACAACAACAAAAAAACACCTATTACAATCATATCGATCTCATACATATATAATCCGATCTAGGTTTTCTGGTTGAAAACCCGAGAGTTCTTTCTTCTTCTTGATCTTGTTGCAACTTCTTTCTTCAAAATTGATGATGTGTTGTCCTTCCAACCACTTTTTGTTTCTTCCTTTAGTCCATTGTCCAGCTCCTAAGCAACTTGCACAACTTCTATTCATCAAAATGAAGTTGCAACATAACTTGTGCAACTTCTATTCATCAAAATGAAGGGCCCAACAAAACCTTTCAAAGAGCTATGAACATTGATTTCAGAGGATTAATTGGAGATTGTGAAGTGGTATAATTGGATGATGTTATTATTTTCCCCAAAGACAAAAAATACCATATAGCTCACTTAAGAAATATATTCAACAGGTGTAGGAGGTATGGCATATCCCTCAACCCAAAAAAAATATTTTTTTTGTAGTTAATGAAGGTTGAATTTTAGGATTTATTGTTTCCAAACATGGTATGATAATTTAAACTAAGAAAAATGAAGCCATTTCCAAAATCCCTCCTCCCCATAACAAAAAATCTATGCAACCTTTTCTTGGAAATATTAATTTTGTGAGGATATTTGTCTCGAGCTTCATTGAACTGTGAAACCCCTTTAGGAAATGATAAAAAAGGATGTTGAATTTAAATAGGGACAAAGAGAAAAGGCATATTTTGATAAAATCAAAATAGAAATAGCACAATCTCCTGCATTGCTAATCCATGACTTCAGTCGAGATTTTACACTCTATATGTTTGCCTCACAAATTGTATTCACATATGTTCTAAAAAAAAAATAGTGAAGGAGATGAATTTTCAATTGCATTTATGAGTTCAGGTGTACAAGGACTATAATTGGACTATCCTAAAGTAGAAAAACAATCTTATGTTGTCTTTAAAGATGTGAAACAATTTAGACCTTACTTACTCAAATCTAGAACCAAGGTGATCGTACCTTACTTTGTCGTGAGAAACCTGTTGGTACAGAAGGATTTGGGAGAGAAAAGAGTTGATTGGATAACAACCCTACAAGAATATGACCTTGATATTAAGATGACTAAAATTGTCAAAGGTCAAGGATTATGCAAACTAGTCATTGAATTAGTAAGTGATAAGGCACAAGAAGACACATTTTATCAAGAAAAATGTCTATTTGAAAAGTAATTTTTTTATATTCTTGTTAATTATGCAATGGTACTATGAAACGAAATACTATTTAACCGATGGGTCAGATCCACATTATATGGAATAGAAATAGAAGAGAGATCTTAGGCTCAAATTAGCCCAGTACCAACTCATTCAAGTAATATTGTGCAGAATATATTATGATGGTGTCTACTTGAGATGTCTGGAAAAGGAATATGCAAATAAAATCCTAAATGAATTCCATGATGGCCCAACTGGAGGAGAATTTGGAGGCGACACTACTACTCATAAAATTATCAGAGATGGTTATTATTGGCCCACATTGTTCAATGATCCAAGATGATCTCCACTTCGAATAAAGAAGTCTCAAAGCATTTTCTACAACATTAGGGACAAGGTATATTACACTTTACACACCAAGGCTAAATCTCATTGATGTTTTGGTAAAAGGTGAAATGATTAATACTTTTGAGCATAATGTGATCATGCATTTTTCATTTAATTTGTAAAAAGGGAAATTAAATTAAGTGTGATAATCCACCTCACAAATTAGTTTCCTATTTTTAAGGGGAATTTGGGAGTCTCATGAGTTGGTTTGGGATTATTCCTCATTTTATGTAAGACCCCAGGTTTTGAGCCCCATATTAAATATTGTATTTTTTTAAGTTATGAAAGGCCAGTGTGCCTAGGAAATGTAATGTTTTGATCATTATTAATATAAAACACATTGTTGGCTACTAGACGGACAAGGACAAGAGTTATAGGGAGATATGATTCCACAAGATATGGGGATTAAGGGGATAAGTATTTATTTTATATTTTATTTACCCATTTT
>CBVK0101816248.1:0-15755 GCA_900067695.1 Picea abies | reverse complement strand
ACAAATATGTCTTCCTTTTATTCAAGGAATACATGTAGTCCATGCTTTTCGAACAATTCTTTTGACAACATTCACTTGAAATCAATTCACTTATGGAAATTNNTTTAGTGAGAAATTATTTTGTAGACTTTGTATAACTAGAATGCTTTGGATTGATATAAAAAGGTCTAGTCTTGGTCCTAGACAAAATGTTTATTTGCAATGTTTCAACTATTTCATCATCCTCACTAGAAGGATTTTCCTTATCACGAGAAGGAATATCAAGAAAAACATTATCAAGAGACTAAACTAGAGAATGTTGATCACCTTGATTTGTTGCAGCTAAATGATTGAGAAAATGATCTTCATTCCTAGGTCCATCATATTCATTGATAATATCAATCACGAGAGGAATATAAAAATCACTAGAAACATGATTAACATCCTCAGCAATGTCATTGGATCTTCCATGAAAATATTCACTTGAAGGAAAATAATCATCACCCATCAGACTGTCAATGCCATTAAGATTCTCATTTAGAGAAAATTTTCCATCATCATCATTGGTACCTTGAAAATCCTCATTTGGAGGAAAATAATCATCAAATTTGTGTCCACCATTTACATAATCATCTTCATTTCTTTCAAAATCCCTAGTTGAGTGAAAATTTTCACCATCCTTCTCAGTTCCTTAAAAATCTTCATTAGTATCTTGAAAATCCTCACTTGGAGGAAAATCAACATCATCAACATTGTTTCCTTTTAATTTATCACTCAGGAAAGAGTGTCCACCAATGGTGTAATCATCTTCACTACTTTGAATATACCCACTTGAGAGATATTCTTCATCATCCTCATTATTGGCTTGAAAGTCCTCACTTGGAGGAAAATCTTCATTATCCTCATCGGTACTTTGAAAATCCTCACTTGGAGGAAAATCATCATCACCAACATTGTTTCCTTTTAATTTATCACTCAGGAAAGAGTGTCCACCAATGGTGTAATAATATTCACTACTTTTAAAATCGCCACTTGAGGGATATTCTTCATCATCCTCATTACTGTCTTGAAAATCCTCACTTGCAGGAAAATCTTCATTATCCTCATCGGCACCTTGAAAATCCTCACTTGGAGGAAAATCATCATCACAAAAATTGCTTCCTTTAAATTCCTCATTGGAGAAATACTTTTCAGAATTTCCATTATCGTCATCATTACTTTTAAGATCCCCAATTGGGGGAATTCTTCATCATCCTCATTCGTTCCTTCGAAATCCTCACTTGGAGGAAATTTATAATCACCAACATTGTTGTCTTTAAATTACCCACTCGGGAAAGAGTGTCCACCATTGTTATAATCATCTTCATTGCTTTTAAAATTTCCACTTAAGGGAAATTCTTCATCATAATCGGTGGTTCCTTGGAAATATTCATCGGTACCTTGAAACTCCTCACTTGGAGGAAACTTTTCATCCCAATCATTTAAACTTTGATCATAATCTCCACTTTGACCTATATTTTGATTATTTACATTTTTTATTTTTTATTTTTGTACTGGGGGAATCAGAAACACGTGGTTCTCATACTTGCGTGACACAGGGTGAATCCCCGTCGGCTACCACTATAACCCTAGGTGCAACCACCCAGCCTTCAAGAATGGTGCACAAGTAAATGGGGGTGAGATTCGAACATGAGACGTCATTTACAAATTTCCTTCCATTTACATGGCACTTGCCAATCCGTCTACACCCATGCGGGCATTATTTACATTACTATTAAACCGTTGAATAGATTTATCACAATCATATTCCTACTCTTCATCATTGGTGCCTTCAAAGTCCTATGATATAGGAATTTCATAAGGAACATGTTGAATAAAATTTCTTGCACTATGATCAAACTTCTAACTAGCTAAAAAATACGATGCCTCATTTTCATTACAAGCATTCCTATCGCATTTCCTAGTTCCAACAGAGGAGGTATGCGAACAATTTGTTGATGTCTCTGAAATAAAATCTTCTTTATCTAACAAAGCCATACCTTCTCTCTAATAACATATAACAATCCAAATTCTCATTGTTGGGCCCTTCTTTTTGTTGGTTAGAATTTGCACACAACACGTTGCAGCTTCATTTTGGAGAATGGAAGTTGCACAAGTTGTTGAGAAGCTGGACAACACAAGGAAGGAAGAAAAATAAAATGGTTAAAGGGACAGTGAAACATCAATAGAAAGATCAAGAAAATAAAGAACACTTTAGTTCTTAACCAACAAGATCAAATTATATATAGGAGACTGATGTGATTGTAATAGTCTAATAATGAATGAGTGAATGAATGAATACTGATAGGATAGCAGTGAAAGGTTAAAGAAAGGGTGGTAATGTCATTATTCTAGTATGTTAGTACATAGTCATTACTATTGTTGTTGTTGAATACTAATGTTGTTACAAGATTCATTGGTGTAATGGGCCAATACTATAGTATAGTTGAATATGGAGATCTCGATGAGAACCATACAGACAATGCATCAGATTTTGGTGTTATCAATATAAATAGAGGCCTAAATTTTGAATCTAAATCTTGTGTATTCAATATTAATGCATCAATGGAATGTTGTTTTTTATTACCTTTATGTTTGATGTACCTAAATGTGTTGTTATGAATGGAAACACAACTCTGTTTCTTTATTTCCCAGTTAGGAATTCCTTATGAATGGAAACACAACTCTGTTTCTTTATTTCCCAGTTAGGAATTCCTCAAGACTATTACAGGTTTAGTCTATTTTGTGCAAGATTACTGTGAGCCTTGATACCTCAGAGGTCTATCTAAGTATTCTCCTTACTTTTCCCTCTCTTTCATGTCTCATTTTCTCTTCAGGTGAGACATCTTCCTCCCTAGGAAGATGAAAATTTCAGCACTCTAGACTACTCCGGTACCTTTTGTTAGTAACCTAAGAAGGGCCCTGGTCTAAACACTTTTGTGCCAACAAAATGGTTCCATTAGTGGGACCTATGCCTTAAAAGGGAACCTATGAGGAGAATTCTTCCAAAAATATATAGATTTGGGATTCAAAAATGGGGGGAATGAAATTGTGATTCCTTTATATGGAAGGAAGTGAAGTTGCGAGGAAAAAGCGAGAGCAATAAAATGAATTTTATCTTTTACTTAGAAAGATCGAGTAACTAGTATGAGATATTCTAGGTTAAAATTCTGGAAGAACTATTCCATTGGATAGATAGGCTCCAAAAAGATCCATAATTCCAAGAATGCATCAAGAACACTTGTACTTGGGATACAAATAATACCGAAACACTTCACCAACTGGATAGACAAATCACACCAACAATCGATTGATGGGTTTGAACGAATCTGGAAGGATAGATTATCGAATTAGCAACTGAGAACCACCAATATTTTTCACTCATGGAATAAATTTAAAGAAAGGTGCGTGTGGAAGATTTTTGAGGGAAATTTTTGTGTGGATCAAATTATTCTTGATGGAGTAGGCAATGATAACTATTCCCTCAAATAAGACAGAATCCTAAACACCTACTCTTGGGGTAGGGTGATTTTGGGGTGGGATCATGACCTTAGATATCAGCGATAATGGAAAATATTCAATAATTAACCATGCAAAGAGCAGGAAGCCCTCAAGTTTGGTGAACATGCAGCTACACAAAAGGGCATCTGGAAAATGAATGTTCATGCATGAGGGGAATGGGACCTTCTTAAAACACGATGGGACCTTCTTTAGGACCCAGGGAGGAGTTGTAAAAATATATGCAACTCTACCATTCTATACATCAGGGCTGTATAATACCTTCCCAGACACTCAAACCTCTCAAACGACAGAGTATTGTGAGATTTTTTGGACACATGAACATGTGTCGAGGAAGTGTCCTATTATGAATAAGTACACAACCACTCCCAATACAATATACTATGATTTTTTTTCATCTACGAACCATTCCACAAATAAATGTATAGCGCTAGACGCAATTGTTGACGGATTAGACTGGACATCATTCAAATTAAATGAAAACCCCCAAGGACCTGGAAGAGTCCAGGGAGGTGGGGTTGGAGGTGGATTCATAGGAGGGATAAATGGAGGTAGAGGGATGAGATGATTCTGTAACTGCAATTAAAATATTCATTTGGCTAGAGACTTCCCTCACCCAAGATGACCATGGTGCTTGCATTGTAGAAATAATGGGCACGCAACTGAAGACTGTCCATAACTGATTGTGAAGTGGGAATATCAGGTTCGTTAACGTGGAGATAATATCATAAACTAATAATTAAAGAGGGTAATTGAGGGAAAACTACCAAATATTAACATCATCACTCGTGGAGGAGAAAAGACTGGGGAAGACACACACAGTCAGGCCAAGATTTAGAAAGTTATTCCCAAAGATGACAGGTATGATCCTGTGAAAAAGAAGTTGGTTTTCAAAAATGAAATAGAAATATTTAAGAGTATCTCCATTCAAGAAGTAATATATAATACTCCTAGATCCTCCTGTCAACCTAACCCTATGCAATCCCCTACCTCACCACCAACACCTAGGAATTATGCAATTCCAAGAAAACACCCTGAGTAGTCTCAAAGTGTAATCAATATTTGGTTTTAGTTATTCTTTGATATCCTAGTGGATGACCAACTTGCTAATATTTTGCGCAACAATCTATACTTGATACAAGGGAACAAGGGAACCCCAGAAGCCATGGTATGGACTAACCTCCCTAAGAAGAATACCTAGAGAATACAAAGAAGAAAGGTGCGAACAAGAAGAGAATTTAGGTTAGAATCCTAGCTAGATGAGTTTGAAATAAAGGATGTCATGCTAGATTTTGGATCAGATTTCAACATCCTACCCAAAAAGACCTGGGAAGATTTGGGAAAGCCTCAGTTAGTATATTTCTGCATCCAATTGAGAATGGAAAATCAATACTACATCTTCCTAGTAGGAAGGATGGAAAATGTGGAAATAGATGTTGCAGGAGTTAAGACCACAACTGATTTTGAGGTGATTTAAAATATGGGAGATAAGTACCCCTACCCTTCTCTACTCGGGATTGATTGGTCATATGAAAAAAATGCTATCGTTGATATAAAGAGGGACACCATGACGTTTGAAGCAGAGGGGATAAAGTATTTTAGTCCTTAGATCTGTGTCTAGGGCCTAGATATATTAAACCAGTGGACCATAATATTGAGTCAGAGGCCCTAGACCAATCATACACCATCACAACAGGAACGAGACCAGATTACATAAATCCTACGGAAGGCGGATCAATAATTTGGATAATCATACAATCTCTGTATGAGAGAAGTGTTTGAAAGTTGGCAACAAGATTCAGATGAGTGATTCTCAAGGCAATATGCAACTATCAGATCAATAAGATGGATTAGAGCTTAGGTCAGAGAAACCCCTACATACGATGGCATCTTAGAGGTACACAATTTTCTCACCAACATGTAAGAAAAGATAGTGGAGGAACAAAGGATCTATGTTCTTAACTTAGCCTTGCAAGATACCCATGCTAGATGGTGGGACACCCATAAATCCTAGATTATAGAGTGGGAGGATGCAAAAAATTCCATATGATGTTGATTCCAAGGGAGGGATTGACTAAAAGAAGAGTTGAAGATAGATTCCAATATGCAAAACTATTCAACGGAAGATCTGACCCTCGAATGCATATTGAACATTTCTTAAAGTAGTGGAGAGTTGTGGAGGTACCCTCTCACCTATGGGTCTAGGTATTTTTCCATTCATTGGGGTTTATTCCAAAGGCCTGGTATATACATGAGGAGACTAGAAGAAAAATGAACTGTTGGTAGATCTCATAAGAAAAATCTTACAAGGATTTCTCCTTTACAAGTAAGTATCCCAAGCTCCACATTGTCCTTCAAAGAATCAAGGAAATGATTTTTATAGATATTTGCAAAAAAACATCAAGTCCAGTAATATGTGCTAACCATGTTCATTTTATTCAGTCTAGTGTGAGTCTTGAAATTGATAAGATATATGTACCTCATTGTAAAGTTGAGAAAGACCTAGAAAACCCTGATGGTTTAGAAGAGCTTAGAAAGTTAGACATTAAAGAAACCAAAGGTAGTGGAGAGATTTAGGATACCAAACCTAGTCACACCTCTAGCTCCTATAATCACCCACTGAAGTTGTGGAAAGTGAGTAGAGGGATCATAGAGAATCCTGAGATAGATTATATAGGAGACTATTGGGACGATCAAGCTATGAACAAAGTACATAATCTATTGTGGGAATATGAGGACTTATTCCGAAAACATTCTCGGAACTAAAAGGCATAAAAGGAGCCATGGGAGAAATGAAAATAGATTTGAAACTCGGCTCAAGACCCATGAAGCACATACCATATTGCCTCAACCCTAGAATTAAAGAAAAGGTTAAGAAAGAAGTGGACAAGATGCTTGCGGTAGGAGTTATTTTACCTATTGAAGTAGCAGAATGGATTATCCCCATATTTATCCAGAGTAAGAAAGGTACATAATACATGTGGGTCTATGTGGATTATAGGAGTCTGAATTTTGCATGTGTGCATGATCTGTTTCCCACACCCTTTAGTGACAAGGTATTAGATCAAGTTGTTGGAAAATAATCCTATTCATTTACAGATGGATTATCAGGACATCATCAAGTTGAAATCATACAAGAAGAAAATAATAAGACTGCATTCCTAACCAAATGGGGATCATTCACATACAATGTAATGCCCTTTGGTTTGAAAAATTCCCTTGCAGTTTTCTCTCGAATTGTGATAGTCTCTTTTCTAGAATTCATCCACAAGTTTGTATAAGTCTATATGGATGATTGGACGATGTAAAGTCTATTTAAATATCATGTCATCCTACTCTGGTGAATGTTTGATATATGTCATGAAATGCATATATCTCTATATCTAAGAAAGTGTATTTTGTGTGTACCTCATGGAAATTTGTTAGGCCATATTGTATGCAGAGAAGGGGTCCTGGTATACCCAGCTAAAGGTGTGGTCATTCTAAATATGTGGCAACCTAAAAGCGCCAAATTGTTATGCTCCACACTGGGACATACATGATATTACTGCAAGTTCATCAGAATATATGCAACTATTACAACACCCCTTGAGAAATTGTTGAAGAAGTATGAATTGTTCAGATGGACGCCTGAGTGTGATAAGGAATTTGACATTCTCAAAGAGAAACTAAGTAGTGCATCGATCCTGATATTTCCAAATTGGGAAATTGAATTCCATGTACATTGGGTGCATCAGGCATTTCCATGGAATCCATTTTAGTGCAACGAGGGGAAATAAATATGGACCAGCCTATTTTCTTTTCCAACATAAAACTATCGCAAGTTGAGCGAAACTACACAACCACTGAAAGGGAAGGTTTGGGTATGATTTATGCAATAAAAAATTTTAGACACTACTTATTAGGCTCTCATTTCTAGTTTTTCACTGACCATTCTATATTGAAGTACCTAGTCAATAAACCAGTATTGGAAGGATGAATTTTCAGATGGCTATTATTGTTTCAAGAATTTTCGTTTGAATTGATTGTCAAAATAGGAAGATGTAATGTAGGTCTAGATAACCTTTCCAAGTTGGAGTCAGGAGAAAGTGTCGGTGAAGTGGATGATCAGCTCCTAGATTGAGGCCATTACAGATTATATTGAAGACATTGTTGTCTTCCTTAGTACAGGACCCTGCCCAGAAACATACTCTACAAAACATAAGAGACATATGGTGGTTCATGCAATATATTATCAATTGATTTCTAGGAAACTTTACAAATTCAGACTCGACAACATTCTTAGGAGATGTGTCTTAAATCATGAAAGGAAGGATATCATGTGGGAATGCCACAATGGAGTTGCAGGAAGACATGTTGGAGGTAAGGCCATTGCACAGAAGGTACTTCATGTTGGGTTATGGTGGGACACGTTATTTAAGGATGCTAAGGAATATGCTAGATCTTGTGACACTTTCCAAAGAATAGATAATTTGTCTCGTAGAGATGAATTACCCCTTTAGGAAGTCAGAGCACTTCAAACATTTGAGAAGTGGGATTGTTGATTTTATTGGACCGATAAAGCCCCCGTCTAAGCACTCAAAGGCTAGATACATCGTTACCAAAACTAATTTCCTCGCAATATGGGTTGAAGAAGAGGCAGTCCAATATTGTTCTACAGATATAGTTGCTATATTTATCTTTGAGAATGTTATCACTTGGTTTGGACGTCTTAGAAGTCTAACCAGTGATCAAGGTACTCATTTTATCAGTAGTACAATTGCAACATTAACGATTGAATTTCTTATAGAACATAATAAGATCAACCCTTACCATCTAAAAGCTAATCGTACGATAGAGGCCTTCAATAAAATTTTGGAAAGAGGACTAAAAAAAGTATGTTGCGCAAACCGAAAGGACTAGGATGATAGAGTTCCAACAGTCCTATAATCTTACAAGACTACCACGAAAAAGTTACACAAATACAACCCATTTCAGTTGGTTTATGAAAAATAAGTTGTTGTACCCACATAATTTATTACCCCTAGTCTTTATATAGCAGATGCTACAAACATGACAAATGATGAATCAGTTGCACAAAGGATTGCATACTTGCAAGAAATTGAGGAAGCAAGATTTTTAGGGGATTTTCATCAGACAGAGAGAAGGCCAGACAAAAATCTTGGAATGATAGGGATATTAAGGCCAATATATTTTCACAAGGGGATCAGGTGCTCCTATATGACAGACAATATCAGAAAAATATAGGAAATTGCACATTCATTGGTTGGGTCCATTCAGAGTTGCATAAATACGACACTCTGGTTCAGTCAGGCTCGTGCAACTAGATGTTATCCTCCAGCAAGGATGGGTGAATGGAGCCCCCATGAAACCCTACATTTATCATGTTTGAGTCAAAGTAAGGTTGCTCCATGCCAAAGGAGCATGTACGACAGTTAGATTTTCATTTATTGCAATTTATTTAATTCAATTAATAAACATCAGAATGTGCATTTAATGTGCCATGACATATATTGTGTTTTAGTCTAAGCGTTCCTTTGCAAAGAACTGCTTACTCAGTCACATAAGATCAGAAGAGCCACCATTAAATTCAATGAAGTCATTTAATATGATGAGGACCCCCATTGTGGTAGGAGGGAGGTAAAATCCGAGCTCGATCACAGCCCATGTGCCACATGTACCTAGCCCAGTCATACACTTTATGAAAGACACCATAACCTATCAAACTTTCCTTTAAGCCATAAATGCATGATACACGCAGATGCCATCGATATCACCATCGCACTTCTCAACTGTTAAAAGGATAAGCACCTCAGCTCAACCACGTCCCTATCAGTTTGTTCAGTAAAATACAAGATCAATTGTTAGATCCTACCCCATTACTCATCCTGTCAGACACCTAAGCCTAAAAATACGTTTATGGCCTAATCATGAGTGTCTTTATGTGTGGTTACATAAATTCTCTAGTTATCCAGTTTTAAGACCCTATCATTCCATGAGCAACATCACCATTTGTTGTTAGCTAGATTTTGAATTTCCTGCAACTGGGCATACCCTTAGAGATTTTTGTTCTCTTGTTACAAATCCGACTCCAATTTACCCATCAAATAAACACTTCAGAGCTACCATGCAGAGAGAAATAGGAGGTCATAGTTCAACTCCCAAAGAAGAAATCCCCGATGAACCATATGATCCTCGGATCGAGA
This sequence comes from Picea abies, assembly GCA_900067695.1. Lineage (NCBI taxonomy): Eukaryota > Viridiplantae > Streptophyta > Pinopsida > Pinales > Pinaceae > Picea > Picea abies. The sequence continues at coordinate 6,012 of CBVK0101816248.1, read as the reverse complement.
TATTCAAGGATGTCAAAGGAAAGATAGAGAAAGTAAATCTCTTGGACCTGGATTTGGTAGAGAAAGTGTTGTTCCCAAAGATGAACATCGATGTATTCTAGGAATTGGATCTAGATTCTATTGGAGGCATGCAATTTGTTCCCAAGCCTGAATTTATCAATTTATTCAACTCTACAATCATGAACCTCAGAGACTTACTAGTCTTCGGGACCACTGGTGAGGTTGCGCGCTGCACAAAATTCCTGATTAGTCGAGTACATGACAAAATTATATGGCTTGACTGGACATATTCGATTCATGTGGATGATATCCACCAAATGACCATCTTATCTCTTGAGGGTAAGGATGTTGCCAAAGGATTGCAAGGCCTGAGCACGAATAGGAAAAAAAAGGCGAGGTTAGCATGTATGAGAAGTTCCACACATAGAGAGGTGATCAAACAACAAGGATTGACCCAATTATTCTAGAAACAGTTCAGAAAAACTGTTATCTAATCAAAAGAAAGGTCATGCGGTCCTATTAAAAAGGTGAATGTACCCTCGATGCACTCTCTATAACTGATTTTTGTGCAAACGAGGTTGTATTAAATTGGTGAAGCTACCTACTGGAGGAACTCCTGGTAGCGTGTGAGGAAGCTTAGGAGAAAGGAAGAACCAATACGTATGGGTACCTATTAATATCCTTTTCCATGTGGAAATGGAAGCCACCCATGGGGAGACAGTTGGAGCTAGCGGAAAAAGGTCACCTGGCCAAAATGTTCGAGCCTTGACACTCAAGGTCAGATCAAGAGAACTAGGAATTCAACAATGTCTCCTTCTCAAAGTGGTACAAACTATTGATTGATGCAACTCAGTGATGGCGCATACCATAAGAGTTGTTAAACCTGAACACCTAGAACATCACCTTTGGCTTAAAATGCCAAAACACTCTTGTATGGCCGAGGCATACGAAGCCTGAAGACTTCCACTCGAGGTTTCTCCCCTTATACCTACATGAGAAAACCTTTGACAAAGAAGTCATGTCCTAGACTAGATTCAATCACAAACCACACAAGTCTAGCATGCACTACATCTTTCCTGTAGAGATCCTAAAGAAAAAGGGGCAGGAAGAAAGCATAGGGCTAAGTTTTCGCCCAGCTAAGAAGAAGAAAAATGTCCTGATGTCAACATAATAAGAAGATGAAGAGGATGCAAAACCTCTAGAAGGAAACAAGAGGATGTTTCCCATGTTCCCGTAGCTTCCTAAATAAGTTGTGCTATCAGGTAAAGATTTCAATGAAATAATTATGTTTACTTTCATAGGAGATCCACTAGTTAAGAAAACTAGGACAGGGCTCTCCCCGATGAATATTATGAATCCCCAGCCAATTTCCTCGACCATACCTCGTAATCGAGCAACTGCTTGAGTGGCCCAAACAATGATCAACATATAGGATGATCACGAGCCTCATACCACTACATCCACAACCATAATCTCCGAGCAACCCCCATTTCCCCCACAACCCCCATCTCCACCGCAAGAAATGACCATTCAACCCCAAACCATTTCACTTGAGCCCATGTAGCTGGATCCTCTTGACCTACCTAAGCATATACCAAAACTCATTATTCTGACCCCTGAAGTCTTAAATCAGTCATTCATTCCATTTGTACCTATTCATGACACTCCACCTTCAACGGACAGTCAAATTTTTCCACTATCGCAAGTCCCGAGCACTCATCACCCTCTCTTAATATTCAATGTTGAGATTTCCATCCATAGAAGAGGAAACCCAAAAACTATGTTACAGAAAGATGTAGAAGCACAGAAGGTTCAGAAGGAAACTAAAACTACATGATGTAGAAGCACAGAAGGTTCAGAAGGAAACTAAAACTACATCGGGCTAGAGTGCAACATATTTGCAACAGAAACTAGAACTAATCTTCTAGAACCCACAACTATGTGTTGAACTATTGCAACTCTTCCTAGCCAAGATAGAATCTTTTCCGCAATTCTTAGAAAAATTGAGGTCTTGACTTGCACATCAGCTGCAAAGTCCATCTCGAGGAGAAGAAGAGGTGGAGAGACCTTCTGCATAATCGATGGTTAGTGGACTGCCACTACAATTTTGAGTACCCATGGATGCCACTTTTTCATAGGGTGAGCTTGTGCAACTACCAACAACCTAACTAGTAGGAATAATCAAAGTGTCAACTAAACAACTGTAGCAGAGGATCCAACAAGATGAAAGAGAAGAAAAATTTTGGAAATAAGAAGGACTCGTTGTGCAGGAACAAAAAACAGAACAAGAACACTCCAAGATCTAGGAAGAAATGAAGGTGGAGAAAGTCAAAGAAAAACTCTCAGAGACCTGGACAAAGGTCAAGAAGACAGTGCCTCAACTTCCAAAGTTCAACACAACAAGCGATCCTATGGAGAAGATTGAGTTGATTCATGGCACTTGCTAAGAACTGGTAGAAAGAGCAGAGAACATTGAAGAACAACTATGAGACAATAAGAAAGAAGATGAACTGCAACCCAAGAAGCTCCGAGAGAAAATGGAGAAGATTGTCTTAGAAGGGTGCAACCCAAGAAGCTCCGAGAGAAAATGGAGAAGATTGTCTTAGAAGGGAACAATGCAAGAGAAACCTTGCACAAATAGACTGTCCAATGCACCAAGATCTTCACAGAGGTAAGCGATTGGATGTGAATCATCTCAAGACACAACCACACATTGGAGGACTTGAGTGCAAAGATCCAATCACTTAATGTTGAAGCATATAACACCCTAGATCCGCTAGAACAAGAGGTGTAGTTCAAAAAAATCCAACAAGAGGATAATGAATTGAATGCATTATATGAAGCCCAAACAATTGCTAAGAAAGAGCTACGAGAGTTTTGACTAGTACTTCAGAAAACATACCTGCATATGCATCAAGTTGATGTTATCGCTGACTCTGAATGGAACTCCTTAGTTGCGTCAAAGCCAAAGGAATGCATCATAAACGCCACTCAACAATTTCTTACTGAAGCTTCACTTATTTCTAGGAAGTGGCAGGATAAAGTGGATAAATTCCAAGATGTGAGGAAGGGAGCCCTCGAACTCATACCTGATTCGGGACCTTCGTTTTAAGAAGAGAAACCATAAACAACTGAAGATGGAAGTGAAAGCAACTCAAAACCAAAAGGAAAGAAAGAACAACAAGCCAACCTGGAGACCACAGAAAAGATGAATACTTGACTCAGGGCCAGTCAAGGATTGTGGTTGGAGCCTGCTGGGTCCTTTGTTTTGTTTTTTAGAAGTTGCGCACAACACGTTGCAACTTCATTTTGGAGAATGGAAGTTGCGCAAGTTGTTGAGAAGATGGACAACACAATGAAGGAAGAAACAAAATATGGTTAAAGGGACAATGCAACATCAAGAGAAAGATGAAGAAAAGAAAGAACTCTTGAGTTCTTAACCAACAAGATTAGATTATATATAGCAGACTGGCATGATTGTAATAGGCTAATAATTAATGAGTGAATGAATGAATAATGATAGGCTAGCAACAAAAGGTTAAATAAATGGTTGTAATGTCATTATTCTAGTATGTTAGTCAAGAGCCATTACTATTATTGTTGTTGAATATTGATGTTGTGACGTGAGTCACTGATGTAATGGGCCAATAGAATAATATAGTATAGTTGAATATGGAGATCTGGGTGAGAACCAGACAAACAATGCATTAGATTTTGGTGTTATCAATATAAACAAAGGCCTAAATTTTGAATCTGCATCTTGTGTATTCATTCTTAATGCATGAATGGAATGTTTTACTTTATTACCTTTATGTTTGATGTACCTAAATGTGTCTTTATGACTAACAATGCAACTCTGTTTCTTTATTTCCCAGTTAGGAATTCCTCGAGACGGTTATAAGTTTAGTCTATTATGTGCAAGATTATCGTGAGCCTTAATACCTCAAAGGTCTATCTAATTATTATCCTTACCCTTTTCTCTCTTTCATGTCTCATTTGTGCTTCAGGTGAGACTTCTTCTTCCCCAGGAAGATAAAAATGTGATTTCTCTATACTACTTCGGTACCTTTTGTAACTAACCTAAGAAGGACCTTAGTTTGAACACTTTTGTTCCAACACTCACCCACCCAATGACATTCTTATAACTTGCAGAATGATCTTTTCCCTCTAAATCCCCCCCCCAAAAAAACATTTCCCTCCAAACCCTCCCCCTCCAAAATATTCCCCAATATTTCACCCCAAAATATTCCCTCCAAAATTTCCCTTTGAAGTTTTTCCCTCCAAAATCCCCCCCCACCAATTGTTTCCCTTTATTATTTTCCTTAAAATTTTAAAACAACTTTTGCTCTTTTATTTCATTATTTATATGTGAAATACAATATTTTTCATGTTTATTTATTTATCTCATATTCATTAAACATAGTGATCATCCATATAATTTTAGGTATATATGTAGACAATATACATATTTTTTTTTTATCCCACATTCATTATACTAACAAGAATTTATATCATACATGTGTTATATATACACAGTCTTGTTTTATCTTTTTACATTGTGTGATATCTTGGGCAGTGTTCGTTAAAGGATTTGGAGCAAGCTACAAGGGAGAAACATTGAGAAGACATATGAGGAGAATCTAGCATTTCAGAGATTAGTTAATGTTTAAATTCTTACCATTTACCAAAACAACAATTATAAGATCATCTTTGAATCACATAATAATTTTTCATGTGAAAATTTAAAAATTAAATTTTTTTAGATGTTTTCTACTTTTTTCTAAAAAAATCTCAACTTTTTTTAAAAAATTGAGAATTTTTTCCTAAAAAAATTAAGAAAACTCTTAAGATTATTTGAAAAAAATAGAAAAAAGTCAAATTTAGGTATAGTTTTGTAAAACAAATTAGTTGTTTTATTGTTTTTTATGTAAATGTTTTTAGTTTTTTCCCATGGTGGTTATTGGGCAATGCATGGGTCTTGGTCGTGGGAGATCGTGCATTAGCAGCAGGGGGGCTGAGGTGATGTCTAACATCGCCCCATCCCCCTATGGTCTCAACATAAGCCTAATAACTCCATGGGTCAATTTTTTTTAAATATGGGTCAAACTTTAAAAAAAACAAACAATAGTTCTTATATTCAATGTCTTTTTTTTTAGTTTATTATAATGTAAAAGGCCTAATTTTCTTTTTTTTAGCTTATATGAAAAATGGCATGGAGGATATTACATATGAATATATTTGGATCATGACCTGCAATAATGGCATCCAAAATTGCAACGAGAACCTCCATGAATGTTAGGCAAAAAAATGATAGCATAACACCTGAGCTATCAAGGGAAATGAAAAATGTTAGAGAGTGGGAATCTGTGGAAGGTGAAAAAAATTAGAATATTCTTGGTTTTTTAAAGACAAGCAAGGCAACAATGGAGATCATATAAATTTGTATTGTGCCAAAATAGAACATGTGCAAGGAAATTATCAGGCATTTAGCTTGTTACGAGATATATGTTTGGTTTCCGCCACATATATTGTTTATGCACTTGTAAAACAAGGAAGAACTTATATGAAGTTTATATATTGTTTCAAATTGAACAATTATAACAAGAACAAATGTTTTTCAGAATTATGTGCATCCAGCGTTGACAACATTGAGAAAGGAAATGTAATATTTTTATTTTTATTTTTGTGTCGTTTATTATTTTTAGTATCATGGTAATGTTTTAATTTTTTTTAACATTAAAATGTTATATTTTATTTTTACAGGATTTTTTTGAATGAATTTCACATATGTTTGTGGGTATTTACTTTGTTTTTCATATTGAAAAGATAGAAGAAGGAAAGAAAAAGAAAAATAAAGTAATGGAGGTGGAACTTGTAAGAGTAGACAAAGAAGAACATGAAAGAAGAAAGACAAATCCTCATTCTAGAAATCATAAAAGGGTTACATATAAAAATGATGAAACTCCAAATGAATATTTTGTTGATATTAGTCCCAATGAGGTTATCACTCCT
>CBVK0101815233.1:0-16992 GCA_900067695.1 Picea abies | reverse complement strand
AACTTTAGATTTCCCCCCTGTCAAGGACAAGTGATTCCAATTCCCTTGACCGTCATTCACAAGTATGGCCAAGAAGAGATCCAGCACCTGTATAAGCTACTGGAACAATGTGTACACTTTCAAAATGTAAAGTGAAAAATGTTAATCAAACTGTCTTGCGGTGTAGTCTGAAGACTCGATCTTCAACTCAAAAGACTACATCAACTGGGCCCCGATCATACCTTATATCATCAAATCTTGAAAAACATCCATGTCCATCAACTGTAGAAATATCTCTAATCAAGTACGATTGTACTTGTGTATAAATCCGGCGATAAGACTGCTCCAATCAATTGGCTTCCAAACGCCAACGCCAATTTCCTAACCATTCAAAATGAATATGTTTCCGCTTGCACTTTTGACATCTTACTGAGGGGTGATTTGTCTTCCCACAAAATATGCATGGGTGCTTTAGATCAAAACAATTTGACTTATCATGGCCAAACCGGTGACAGTGTTTGCACTGTATGAGTTCTTTATCTGACCGATTATCATGATCTAGAATATCTGTAACATCATCATCAACAATATCATGTACCTGTTCCTTACCAATATCCTCAAGCTCTTGTCTTCTTATCATCATTCAAAAAACCTCCACTCATAAAGCAAATAGGTTCGCAATAATTAGGAATATGAAAAAGGTTGTCAGCATCCTTTACATATCCTAGTCCATATCGATTTCGTTTAAAGCGTAATTCTTCCCATGGTTGAACAATTCTAATTTCTTTGCCACATTTATCCGCAACTTTTTCTGACATAGGGACTTCATCCAACTCATCTTCATGTTTATAACTGTCATCACTAGTCAACTGAGCATCTTCATTATTTTCATCCTTGATGTCATTTTGTTTATTGAAATCACATTGTTGGTGTCGAAGCAAACTTAACTCATCGGATAACATTTTGTTTTGAAGTTTGAACAGATCAATCTTCATGTGTGTTACTTGTAAACAAGTAATCACTGTACTAAGATTGCACTTGTTTATTGCAATTGTAGATTCCATAGTTGAGTTAATTAAGAAGCGTAGTAGTGTAAATATTTCTTCAATTCTCGCCATTATGCAAAATATGGAAGAGAGATGACAAATGACTTAGACGCACACAAAGATCCTAAGACAAACCCCCTTATTCAATTTCGAGTGGGGCAAAGACCCAAAGACAAATATGCAATTTATTGGACCCCTTATAACACCTTTACAAGTTCAAGGCAAAATAAAAACCCTTATAACTCCAATTACAATCAATGGATGAAACTCCTCCATACAAAACCTTATAACTCCTTAATAAATAAATAAATACTTTTTATAACACCATGACAAGCACCTTTTAGCACCCTTATAACTTCAAAAGTTTTCCAATCCTTTTAATATATATATTTCTCCACCAAAAACAATTTTGATATTTTTAAAGATTATTAAATTATTAACCCAAGAAAATAACGGTACCTTCACCCACTTCTCTTTCAGGATGTTTACACAACCATTTGTTGTCTTCTAGAATGGCGCAGCTCTATCCATCATTACAGACTTCCTACATGATTGATATATATCCACCAAGAATAATTTTGCAGAGTTTCTTCAATAAAAAATTTCTGTCAACTTTGCACGCAGCTAACAAACAATCCCAACACAGCAAAACATGGACCGACTTCTAACCACGTTATTCATTACCTTTCTTGTTGCGCAAAATCTCCAGGCAACCCTTTCTCAGCGATTCTTCAACAATATCTTTACTGCAGTGGCTAGGCAACCCTTTCTCAGCGATTCTTCAACAATATCTTTACTGCAGTGGCTCCACCATCAATCTTCGCAACCTTTACACAAACACTTTGCACAAATCGATCCTTTCAATGGATATTAGTTCAAGCTTGCAAACTCAAAGAGAACATGTAGACCCTGAAATATCTAAGAATTTAATCTTGTGCCTATCTCAAATCGTTCTAACCGTTTGTACCAGACAAAGTTCTCTCAAACCTTTTAGATTTCTTGATATTGTTTATGCAAAAGTATCCATTTCAATTGTATGCTGAAGGCATTTGGGTCAAATTCTCCCAAGCTTCTCACATTACAAAGTTCTCTCAAACCTTTTAGATTTTTTGATATTGTTTCTGCAAAAGTATCCATTTCAATTGTAGGCTGAAGGCATTTGGGTCAAATTCTCCCAAGCTTCTCACATTTCTTGTAAATGTTTTTACTTAAATTTGCTCTACGCCATGCCAGTTACATGAATTCTATGGATTTGATCCATAGTTTTTAGTAGTTGCTGGACAAAACTTTGCTAAAAGCTGGACGAAATTGAGTACTTTGATGGAATAATGCGGTTCATAAGGCATTTGGGTCAAATTCTCCCAAGCTTCTCACATTTCTTGTAAATGTTTTTACTTAAATTTGCTCTACGCCATGCCAGTTACATGAATTCTATGGATTTGATCCATAGTTTTTAGTAGTTGCTGGACAAAACTTTGCTAAAAGCTGGACGAAATTGAGTACTTTGATGGAATAATGCGGTTCATTTGCTGAGAAGCAAGATCAATGAATCAAATCCATAAAATCCATGTAACTGACATGGCGTAGAGCAGATTTAAGTAAAAACATTTACAAGAAATGTGAGAAGCTTGGGAGAATTTGACCCAAATGCCTTCAGCCTACAATTGAAATGGATACTTTTGCAAAAACAATATCAAGAAATCTAAAAGGTTTGAGAGAACTTTGTAATGTGAGAAGCTTGGGAGAATTTGACCCAAATGCCTTCAGCGTACAATTGAAATGGATACTTTTGCAGAAACAATATCAAGAAATCTAAAAGGTTTGAGAGAACTTTGTCTGGTACAAACGGTTAGAACGATTTGAGATAGGCGGAAGATTAAATTCTTAGATATTTCAGGGTCTACATGTTCTCTTTGAGTTTGCAAGCTTGAACTAATATCCATTGAAAGGATCGATTTGTGCAAAGTGTTTGTGTAAAGGTTGCGAAGATTGATGGTGGAGCCACTGCAGTAAAGATATTGTTGAAGAATCGCTGAGAAAGGGTTGCCTGGAGATTTTGCGCAACAAGAAAGGTAATGAATAACGTGGTTAGAAGTCGGTCCATGTTTTGTTGTGTTGGGATTTTTTGTTAGCTACTTGCAAAGTTGACAGAAATTTTTTATGGAAGAAACTCTGCAAAATTATTCTTGGTGGATATATATCAATCATGTAGGAAGTCTGTAATGATGGATAGAGTTGAGCCATTCTAGAAGACAACAAATGGTTGTGTAAACATCCTGAAAGAGAAGTGGGTGAAGGTACCGTTATTTTCTTGGGTTAATAATTTAATAATCTTTAAAAATATCAAAATTGTTTTTGGTGGAGAAATATATATATTAAAAGGATTGGAAAACTTTTGAAGTTATAAGGGTGCTAAAGGGTGCTTGTCATGGTGTTATAAAAAGTATTTATTTATTTATTAAGAAATTATAAGGTTTTGTATGGAGGAGTTTTCTCCATTGATTGTAATTGGAGTTGAAGTTATAAGGGTGCTAAAGGGTGCTTGTCATGGTGTTATAAAAAGTATTTATTTATTTATTAAGAAATTATAAGGTTTTGTATGGAGGAGTTTTCTCCATTGATTGTAATTGGAGTTATAAGGGTTTTTATTTTGCCTTGAACTTGTAAAGGTGTTATAAGGGATCCAATAAATTGCATGTTTGTCTTTGGGTCCTTGCCCCACCCGAAATTGAATAAGGGGGTTTGTCTTAGGATCTTTGTGTGCGTCTAAGTCATTTGTCATCTCTCTTCCACATTCTGCATAATGGCGAGAATTGAAGAAAAATTTACACTACTACGCTCCTTAATTAACTCAACTACGGAATCTACAATTGCAATAAACAAGTGCACTCTTAGTACAGTGATTACTTGTTTACAAGTAACGCACACGAAGATTGATCTGTTCAAACTTCAAAACAAAATGTTATCTGATGAGTTAAGTTTGCTTCGACACCAACAATGTGATTTCAACAAACAAAATGACATCAAGGATGAAAATAATGAAGACGCTCAAATGACTAGTGATGACAGTCATAAACATGAAGATGAGTTAGATGAAGTCCCTATGTCGGAAAAAGTTGCGGATAAATGTGGCAAAGAAATTAAAATTGTTCGACCATGGGAAGAATTATGCTTTAAAAGAAATCTATATGGACTAGGATATGTAAAGGATGCTGACAACCTTTTTCATATTCCTAATTATTGCGAACCTGTTTGCTTTGTGAGTGGAGGTTTTTTGAATGATGATAAGAAGACAGAGCTTGAGGATATTGGTAAGGAACAGGTACATGATATTGTTGATGATGATGTTACAGATATTCCAGATCATGATAATCAATTAGATAAAGAACTCATACAGTGCAAACACTATCACCGGTTTGGCCATGATAAGTCAAACTGTTTTGATCTTCACCCATGCAAATTTTGTGGGAAGACAAATCACCCCTCAGTAAGGTGTCAAAAGCGCAAATGGAAACATATTCATTTTGAATGGTTAGGGAATTGGCGTTGGCATTTGGAAGCCAATTTATTGGAGCAGTCTTATCACCAGATTTACACAAGTACGTCATACTTGATTGGAGATTGTTAGAATTAGGGCAGTAAAGCAGAACAAGAGTGTCTTTTAAATTTCAGTGAGAATAACAACTAGATCTCATATCTAGAAAACAAATCTACACTACTTGAACAGAGAAAACAAGCAGATCTAAACAGATTAGATATAGTTAATAGGTAGATCTAGAATAATCATCAAATTCTGATCTACAATGCTGGAATAAAACTTATACAGATCTACAGATCTAAAACTCAAAATGAAACACAATCTGATCTTGAGCAGCAAACCAAACTTCAAAAATAAAAACCAAAACTCAACATATAGTCCAGATCTGATAACATTCAATGCTGATACATAAGTCTAGATAGATCAAAACAAAAACTCAAAGCAAAGTCCAGATCTGATAAACTGAATAGATAACTTACCTTGCCCTGAAGACTTACCTCTGAAGAGGTCACAGCCACATACAGAGATGCAAAACCATTTGTAATTATGCTCAGACAAAGTCCAGCTCATAGATCCACCATATAGGTTGGATATCTTGCCAAGAGATGAAGGAACTTTCTTGCCACCAAGAAGATAGAGCCACAGGGATACAAAACTAAAATCAAACCCTCGACAAAAAGTTTTAATCACCCAAACCCTCACACAGAAATTCTGTGGATAAAACCCTTACATAAAAGAGTAGCCTAAGGAAGGTCGTGGCTCAAAGAAACATGTATGGACAGATGTAAGGAGAGCCGCATTTGTAAGGCTGGAGACACCACAGCGGATAGGAAAAGGCTGCACCACAACAGTAATAAAAGGGGGGGCTGCACCACAACAGCCACACCACAACAGTAGCAAAGGGGGGCCGCACCACACAGCCACACTACAACAATAGATAAGGGGCCATGCCCCAGGCATGGGTACCCTGGACCATGTCCAGGGGCCCTAGACATATCTAGGGGCTTTAACTGCTTCCAAGAAACCCATGCCCCAAGCATGGGTACCCTGGACCATGTCCAGGAGCCCTAGACATATCTAGGGGCTTTAACTGCTTGGTCCCAGACCAAGAACCCTAGTCATATACTGGGGGCCCTCTCAGGGGTCTTTACTGCTTGGTCCCAGACCAAGAACCCCAGGAGTGCACTGGGGGCCCTAGATCTCGGCTAAGGGTCTTTGCCATCCTCCCAAAGAATGGCTCTTGCAGCTGCTATAAATTTAACAGAGATATTTCTACAGTTGATGGACATGAATGTTTCTCAAGATTTGATGATAAAGGGTATGATCGGGGCCCAGTTGATGTAGTCTTCTGAGTTGAAGATCGAGTCTTCAGAGTCTGTCGCAAGACAGTTTGATTAACATTTTTCACTTTACATTGTGAAAGTGTACACATTGTTCCAGTAGCTTATACAGGTGTTGGATCTCTTCTTGGCCATACTTGTGAATGACGGTCAAGGGAATTGGAACCACTTGTCCCTGACAGGGGGGAAATCTAAAGTTTTGAGTCAGGTTCCAAGTTTGATTTAGAGCTTGTGAACAAATGATCAAATATGCAACCTAGTTCCTGGTATGCAGTCTTGTTCCTGAACATATTGTTGTTGATATGGTTTGTGGTCAGCTTAAAACCACCAATTGAGCAAAAGACATGAAGTTCTGCTTGTTACATTTTCAGATTTTTTAGCCTTGATCTCTCGTTAGTTTGTGGTCAACTTAAAACCATGCCATTTAGTAGAATACATCAACTTCTGCTAGAGATTCGGTTTGTGGTCATCCCGAAACCACCAAATGAGTTTGTGGTCACCCTTAAACCACCAATTTAGTAGAAGACATCAGCTTCTGCTATTTTTTTTTCAGAGTTCAGAGAGCATCTTCAGCCAGCCCTCTGAATATTCACTTGACACATTGTTGATTGTCAAGTAGTAGCAGTTTTTCAGACAAGAACGAACTTATGATTAAGGGGGGATGTTAAAACTCTAATCATAAGTTAGTTAGTTTACCTAACTGTTATACAGTTACATGACAGTTATGGTCTTCTTGTATTATATATGTACGTCTAAGTACATGATTATTTCAAGCATTGATGAATATAGAGTATGCCTTTTCTGCCACCTTTTCTGCCAGTATTTATTTCTCTCTGTTCATCATGATTTCTTGATTACTTCAGTTATTTCCATTATGCTTCTGATGTTTTCTTCATTATGAATCTAACATCAATGAGAGTATTTGCTGCTCTTCCAAGAATTCAGGGAACTTGCTATGGCCATCATATATCATCAAGGCATTATTTTGTGTGCAAAGAGGTTTATAAAGGCCCTAAAGACAGATGAATCACAGAAAGTCATAACCTAGAGTGATGACATCAATGAAAAAAAAAGAAGAATCTAGAACTTAGCCATTTATAATGTAGCTGTTATGCCAGAAAACATTTAGTCTAAATTAAGATATTGGCTTGTGTAAAGTAACCCTTACTTAATGTTAATTGTGTAATGATATAGTTGTTAAGCCAGAAAACATTTAGTTATAATTAAGATAATAGGTTGTGTCAAGCAACTCTTACTTGATGTTGATACTTACAAAGCAAGAAACATGTCAAAAACTCTTTTTTCTTTACCGGTGGAAAGTGCCGTTAATTTGCCAAATACTCTTTATTTTAAATGCATAATATATATGTACATCAAGATTGTCACATTCAAGAGACACAGAGCAGTTACACAAAATCCCCCTTCCTACATAAGGAAGGACAGCTAGCATGTCAGTCGAAAAGTATCTATATATTCCCTTAAAATGGCATTACTGGCTGAAATCTCGATAGCCAGATCTATCTAAATGCAGAAACTTCTACCAGGTGGAACAAAGTAGTCACCTTAACGCCGCTATGCACAGACCCAAAGAGTAAAGTAAATTCCATTACCTAGTTTATTTGAAGTAACGAAACAAATACTTCAAAAACATATGAAAACCAACCAAGTAGATTCCAAATTATTTGGATTTAAAAGAATCTCCTGATATTTAACACTGTATTGTGGACAAGAAAATGAGTCGAACACTAAATTGATTATAGTTTAATTAGGGCTATTTTTCCCTGGAAGTGGAAGATTGATAAGCAACAAATCTGTTAATTTGATATTTCACGCTGCAGAATGTTAAGGAATTCTAGTAAGTCAATATAATTTTAAATAGATTGAACCAAATTTTGCCCTACTGTGGTCAAGCGGTTAAATGATAACACTTTTAGTGCCCAAACCCTCTAAGATGTGTTGCCATATAAATGCACCCAATCAATTTGATTCTATGAAGAGTGGTCTTATAAACAAGGACGGTAAGAGATTTTATTATTATTACTATTATTGTTATTATGCCAAACTTTTTAAAATGTATTTAAATGGCTTACCAGTTTTGTAGCCTCGGCTGCAAGATTTGCCAAGCGTTTGGGATGGCATGCGACATGTGCCTTCTGTAACAGCACCGGACTCGTGCTCACTCCTGTAATTGATTACAAATAAAATTTAGAATCAGCCACATAATTGAAAGATTTGATCCCAAGAGACTTGAGCTCACTTCACTGTTAAATTTTGTAAATTTATCTTAAATTTAGATATAACCATTATTAAGGCCACTCCCACAGACTGTCATGCCGTATTCTGTTATGTTAAGATAATTATGAATACTAAATAGTGGGTTTTTGATGAAATTTAGGGATAAGATGGCATATTTAACGAAATTTAGGGTTTAGATAGCGTAGATAACGAAATTTACCTTAACATAACAGAACATGACGGAACAGAACAGCCTGCGGAAATAACTGTGATGGATTATGGAAGGGGAAAGCGGAGGACCGTGAAAAATGCCGGTGGGGAGCCACTTTTTCCAGTCTTCGACTTCTGCCGAGTGAATAAATAGACGGAGTTTCTTTGGTTGGGGGAAAGGCATTGAATCTTTCGACTCCGCGCGTATGAGGGCCGTCAACTTCCTGCGATTAAGCGGGGAATGGGAACGGCGGGGAATGAGGATGAAGCCTGCACTGAGATCGATGGACGCCATTGAGAAATGATGCCCTGATCGCTTGGGCGGTCCAGGTACAGTAAATCAGGGAAAGTATATTGCCGTTAAGATGTCGGCAGCAGTTGACAGAGAGAACATTTTTTTTTACTTTTGATATCAGTATTCATTATATTTATTTAAAACATATGTATATTAAATTTTAATTTATTAGAAAAATTACAATTTCTATTTTGTTAAGAAATCGCATTTTTCAGAATTTAAAGTATGGGAAAAAAATAAGTGTAGAAATGGATACTTACTAGCAGAGTACTCTATTCATGTGAATTGGGGTTGTTGTTGTTTAAAGATTATGGGATTTTGTTTTTAGATGGAAAATGAATATTACAAAAAGTTCATTTGTATTCTACATTTTGCAAAATATTTGCAATGATATTGTAACTTCAAATCTGTCGAAATCTGAATTGTAAGGGTGGAAAAGGAAGAAGAGACTAAAAGATCTCATAGAAACAACTCTTAAGAAACATTTTAAACATAATGAATATATCTAGATATAAGCATTAACTCACATCTATTCATTTTAATTTTACTAAATTATTGATTTAATGTTACTAAATTATTTATAAACCAATGACTATATGAGAGATTAACTATTTCAAATTTAACTATTTCAAATTTAGAGATATCATTAACAAATGTTGTTAATCAATTATCACTAATTTTCATTGACCTAACATGAAATATCCATAACTGTTCCAAATTTAGAAAAATCATTAACAAGTGTTGTTGATCAATTATCACTAATTTTCATAGACCTAACATGAAATATCCATAAATACTTTAAAAACACAATTTTGAAAATATTTGAAAATATTTATTAAAAAACAATACTTACAACATGAAATAATATCCTTAAAAACTACAAATCTACATAAATCACATTATTAAAAAGTTAAATAATAAACACTAAAATATATTAAACCCTAATAATTTTCAAAATATGAATACATTGATATAATCTCCATAGACTCTTTTGTTTTTCACAATTAAACAATATTAACAATCCTTGGGACTAAACCTTTTTTTTGTATTTTCATCCAAGGGTGAGTTTTATTGTTTAGTTTCATATAGCTACCACTATATAAATGCTCATGCATCTTCCTTTCATAGTCTTTTGGATTCATAATCACATCTCCTTTTAGAATTTTGATTTAATTGTTTTTTTTAGATTTTAAAGGCAACAACTTCTTCCTTACTAATACTTTTTTATGGTGGTTTTTCTCGTCAAATAGTGATAGCACACTCTTGTTTTTCACAATTAAACAATATTAACAATAGGCAAAACCTGCTTTGGTAAACTATATCTATCAAATTTGAAATGATGATGATCATACCCGTGGAGTCGTATTTAGTTTTCTCCTTTCTCTTCATAGTTATTGGAAGCTATTGCTGCCATATCTGTCACTAAAAGTCCGTGACTTTTTTTTATTCTTTTTACATTTATTACTTTAATTGAATATTATTGTTCATTTTATCGTTCCTTCTAGTTTTATTACTTTAATTTAAGGTTACGAATCATTTTTTTTCTTCGAGCCAAAAATAGAATAGAACTTTCATTAATCCATTTTTTTTATATATCACTCGTGAATGAGGAAGAGGCATCTAGTAGTTGGACTCTTCCAATAGTGTGGATGATCAAACCATCTCAAAACTTTCATTGAATTATTTTCTTCAATATATCAGTGACTAACGAAGAAGAGGCGTTTGGTGTTGGATTGTTTGGATAATGTGGATGACAGAACCATCTGAAGATATCATATTGTCCCTTTCATGTATATAAAAATGCTTTACCTTCTTGGAATAGGCATGTGGTGTAACTTATAAAAAAGAAAATAGTTGGCCTTGCCAACACGCCATGGTAAGAATATGTTCATATCTACAGTAATCCAAGTAAAGCGTAAATTGGTTCAAAGGTTGATCCAGCAATAGCAAAAGCATCCAAGTCTCAAGCTTGAAAAGTAGTGCACGCCATGCTCTTCTACATTTGTCGCTTCAATTGGCATGAGAGACATGCAATTTCAACAACAATGAAAGAGGCCTCTCAAGTGTGTCTTTCTTTTCATAATCTTTTAGCTCAAAAACACAAATCTCGCAAATTGTTTCAATGTCCTCCCCTCTTCCAATGAATTTTTCTCGTTCTTGTCATGTTATTTTGTATTCCTTTCATGGTTTTTTAGATGTTTGTCATTTATATCGTGGGAATTAATTCATGTTCCTATCCTTTTCAAATTCATGGTTGAGTCAGCCCTTTGATTTGTTCTCCTCAATCTAAGCTTGTCCTTTCTTCCCCTCAAAACGGTGAATAAAGAAATAGACTTTGCAGAACTGAGTGAGGGAAAGAAACAATTCCAAACCCACCATTACCCCAGTTGCGTTTAGACAGCTTTTTATTGATAACACCACTTGTTTGTGTGTTTCCCTAACCTAGAATACTCTATTTTGAGACTCATGAAAATGAATGTCAATTCAACTGTCCTGAAACAACTCCAGTCGAATGTACATACCAACATGAGAAGAGTGTGCGTCAGCACTCCAATAACACTCCAATATCTCACCTTTAGAGGGATTTCAAGACTTTCCACCAAGGACTGAACTTAGCAACCTTGTTCAAATTCAATATCAATGAGCTTTTCAAGGATTCCATTCATGAGAAATCGAAACAAAGACACTTGGTCGGTCATCGGGGCTATTGTCAACGAGGCACGAAGTGTTCGACCCACCTAGGAAGGCATCCATGGATTGATGGAAAAGCATAGTTTACTTTTGTCGGGAAGTTTTTTCGCTTCTGCACCAAGAAAGGGGCTTAGTACGTAAGGGCATACCTGGAGTGCACAAAGAAATCATAAAAAGTGGAGCAGGTTGGAAACAGTAGAGGGTTGCATCTAAAAAATTCTAAAAGGCGTTATTTTTTAAGATATCGAGGTGAAGGGAGTTCTACCTCTATAATACCTTCCTTTTCTATGGAAATGGTCGAGCAAAGGAGATCCAGCCCCTGAAATGATAGGATGTTTTTTTCAAGCTTTCCACCGACAATGACTTTCGGAAACAGCTTACCGAATTGACCGAGTAACACCACCTACAGCTAGGGAAAAGGCATAGGATGTAGAGGTTGTCAGTCGCTACTGGGTTCTAGTAAGCTTCACATTAGATAGGATCTTACCTTACTCGGGCCCCAGCCGAGAGAGGGAGAGTCGATTCGAGGCATGAACTATGAACAAGGAAGCGAAGATTTCACTTGCTTGGGCAAGTGAGATGAAGAAGAAACCTAGAAGTTGTTGCCTATTGAACAATAGGAGTTTGGATTTGGTGGAGAAGAAACGTGGGAGTTTGTGGTCAGTGGAGAAGACACGCAGAGAGAATATTCGTCGATCGTTGATTAACACAAATGGAAAGTTATTATAGGATTTGGACATACGACAAAAGCCTCTAGAGGAACCTCCCATTAAAGAACACCTTCAATGTAAAAAGAGTACAAAGGGAAATTTTACTTACTATAATACAATTATATAATTATTGTACTTGTAATTTTTTGTCATTTAAAAATTAACCTTCAATCCATCTTTTTTCCATTTTTTTACGTCTTGCTACCTCTTTAAAGTCGAAGTAACTACTTATAATTTGAAAGGTGGGAGATCAATATTTGTAAAGGGAACTAAGTCTTATTTGATTCACAGGTATTAGTGTCATGAAGTTCCTTTGTTCAACTAAGAAAGGTTTTAGGTACAACTATCTCCCTTAAGGAGGACATCCCTGTATCCATGTTTTCTACTATATCTTCCAAGGAAGGATCAAATTCCCCAATCAACACTTGTTGTCATTGATTTACATCATTTAGTTCATCGTCATTATCCAAAGAATTCCATAATTTTTATTTCGATTTGGTCCCTTTTTCTCGGGGAGGATGAGCTCGAGCATTGGGACAAGTAGCTTCTGAATAATTTTCTTCCATTTGTCGCAAACCATATGACAAAGCAACCATCAAATTTAGAGGTGTAGATGCTAATATAAATTTTAACATTGATGATTATGAGGAGCATATGAAGTAGGTAAAGCAAGAATGTTACACTGTGCATGTATTCTTTTCTGTTGGATTTAAATACCTTTCATTGAATAATATGTTTATTGTGATCCGGAGGTGAGTGAGCTCACAAAAGAATAATTTGTTTATGTCCTTACTCATTAAAGTACCTGATTTCGTAGAGGAAGTTCAATTTTAGAGGTGTGACCTTGCATAAATGTGGCAGATGGGAAGCTAGTTTGGGACAATTTCTTAAGAAAAAGTTAAATGGTGGCAATCAATGAGTGCAACAACTGTAAGTGTTCTCTTTGTTTAGTTCGAAGAGTAATTTGATTCATGGAATGTCTCCCATCTTAGAAGCGATTTCACAAGCAATTTTGATATAGATACTCGAGTAGAGAGAGCATTCAGTATAAAAAGAGTAGCCCACCTTTCATTCCAACCTGTACAAAAGAAAGGATTCACTAAAATTGACACAAGTAAATCCATATTTACTTGAAGCGGGAGGAATCAATGGGCAAAACAAGATCTCTACATGTATCATTAAATCTTGGCCCGTTAGAAAAATAGGTATGGGGTACTTCTACAATGGTGGATTTAGTAAAAACAAACCTCTAGAGATTTTAATTCAGATCCTCCACCTGGTGTTGATGTTGAGTTGGAAAATCAAATTGGGAAGTAATTTAGCAAACGATTAGTAAATGTAGATAGGTTCCACTAAGCATGGAATAAGGAGCATTGTATTCATTTGGAGATTACGACTATGGCATCTTTTGATAGGTGAATAGGAAAGTAGCCACTGGGAGGAGCTTTTAGAAGAAGCGATAAGCGATTACTAGTGGTTTACATAATTTTCTTAGTCAAAGGATCATAATAGAATCCCCGATGATGATACCTTTTGTGGCTTGGTTCATTATATGTATCCTCTATAATCATTGATCTTTGCCTCGAAGCACAATGGCCTATAATCTTTGTAGTAATCTCTAAACTTTTCAATCCTAAGTATTGCTCTACTCTATATAACTTTAGGGGAGTTGAAAGTTCACTTGGACCCTACCTTCTCTCTATGAAGATGGTCATATATCTATATGATAAAGAAGTAAGACTGTAGCACACCCATCAAGACATGCAAGGATTAGTTTCCTCTTCTCAACATCCCAACCATAAACTAACATGCAACGAATTCCTACCATGCAGAGTCCCTTATCTCCCCCATGAATGACCTAAGCATAAGATCGATTCCCTCGCATATATGTATTGTCTCCCCCACAAATGAACTAGGCACAATATAAACTCTCTCATGTATACACATTGTTTTCTTGGAGGTGGTAGAATTTTGATAGCATCTTCTTGGAGGGGGTAGCAAAGTCGAATCTAGTAATATTGAAAAGCGAGATCATATTAGACTTGGATCTTCTTGGAGGTAGTATTGAAATATGATCTCATTGGATTTGAAAGAAATCATCACGATGATAAGTGGAAGGACACGCAACAGTTTTAAGTGCAAAGACAAATGGTAGTTTTTAATTCATTCTAGACATATGCGCACTTGATGTATATGAGCTTCCATTCCATATCTGCAACAACAACAACCAATGGTTACAATATGGGGTTAAGGGTTTCCAACCAACAAAGCATGAGTGACCACTAATAAGAAAATAATTTACATAATCCAAAATGATATTATATACCCAAAAGTACTATATATTGATTTGGAGAAAATGAGGCTTATTGGTTCAATTATGACAATTCAGCCTTAAACTATTTGGAACCTGACATACAAACATCAAACATCATGGATAAACTGAATAGTGAATTAGTATTCAATTGGAATAATATCAAAGCTATATACTCACACCCAAATCACATGTAACCATTTATTTTTTGTAATTGTTTTCTTAGCAACACATTGTATAGCTAGTAAACCCCTTAGAAAATGAATTGTCCCTTTGCAACACATTGTATAGCTAGTAAACCCCTTAGAAAATGAATTGTCCCTTTGTACTTATCACTTGTAAAAATATCAATCTTTTGACACTACCACTAGAGATGGATTCTAGTTCAATCATTCTCAAATTTAACAGAGATGTCATTTCCATTCACATTTTCCAGTAACTAGAATTGTCTAATCATTCTCCAATTTATTTTTTATCATACATCTATCCAAACAGTGCCCTTCTCAACTCCAACAAATTGTTTAGTAAATTGACCCCATTGTTGTACTCTTTACTCATTAATAAATTGGCCCCCTTACTGTCTTTTTGTCTATGGACCAGTTGCTCTGCCAATCCATGTTGTACAACCATCATAGTCAATAGGGAACACAAAAACCCAAAATTCCATTAAACTGGCCACATTCAGATTCATTCGGATCCAACCAGTTTTGATACGATGCAACAGACGTTGCTTTGGCCCTTCAGATGTAGCTTGACAAAGCTTTTATGTATTTTGCAAGTAATTGAGACCATCGTTCTTGTACTTTCTTCCACACCTCTTTTATATTAACTGACCATTTAAAAAAAAAATGTTATTTCTGGCATGTCATCCAATCCAAGGAATGCCAAACAACACTCATAAATTTTCATGCTGGTAAACAAACAATTTTGGCTTTAGGGTGTTTTTTTGCTGGTTTAGCGCTTCTGTCAACTCAAAAGCAATGGAGGGTGTTGTTTCTTGTATCTACCTTCTTATCATTAGTTGAATCTTATGTATGCTCCTATTGTGTTAATTTGATCACCACAAACTTTGTGAGGCACCATCAAAGATATTCAGGTAAAGTTCTAAGCATGCTCCAACTAGTATAAACTAGCTCAAACCCATATGAACTCAGGCATGAAATGAGATTCACTGATAGGCATCAATTCAATGTTATTCTCGTGCCTAGATATGGTTTCACTTTCATAGGAACAAATATGGATTTACTTGTGTCAATTTCAGTGAATCCTTTCTTTTGTACAGGTTGGAATGAAAGGTGGGCTACTCTTTTTATACTGAATGCTCTCTCTACTCGAGTATCTATATCAAAATTGCTTGTGAAATCGCTTCTAAGATGGGAGACATTCAAGACCTGATCCCCGATCCCCGATCCTTGGAATCGTGCCTAGATAGATATTAGGCATCAAGTAAAACCTGAAGTGAAACCCTTCCAACAGAAGCTTTGGAAGTACCACCCATCCTTGGAACCTTTCATGTATCAAGAGTTAAATAAACTACTCGATGCCAATATCATTTTTCAAGTTAGACACTCCACATGGGTAGAAAATTTGGTTCCCATGAGGAAAAAGTCTGGGGAAATTCGCTTATGCGTAGACTTCAGAAACCTCAACAGAGCTTCAGAAAAGGATAACTACCCAGTCCCACTGATGGAGGAACTCTTGCAAACCAAGTTCTAGTTTCAGAGGAAGACCGTTTGAAAACTACCTTCCGAACCAAGTGGGGAACCTTCGCTTACAAACGCATGCCCTTTGGGTTAATCAACGCAGGGGCAACCTTCCAAAGGGAAATGGACGTAACGTTTCGAGGACTGATTAACATATGTGTAGTAGTCTATTTGGACGACGTAACGGTGTATTCAAAGAACAAAGAGGAGCACATCCAACACTTAACCCAGATTTTCGAAAGGTGTAGAAAATACGGTATATCCTTAAATCCTAAGAAGACTGTCTTTGGTGTTGAGGAGGGAAATCTATTAGGTCATATTATATCCCAAGCAGGAATTTGCATAGACCCAGAATGATTCAAGGCTATAACTCAGCTCCCATTACCTCACAACATAAAGGTGATGCAGTCCTTCTTTGGGAAAATATTTTTTGTAAGAAAATTCACCCCCGATTTCGCCGAGACTGTGAGACCATTACAAAAAGTGATCTGCAAAGATGTTGAATTTAAGTGGGATGATGAACAAAAGGATGCTTTCAACAATATTAAGACTGCAATATCTCAGGCTCGAGTGTTGCAAAACCCCAATTTTAGTAGATATTTATTCCTCTATAATTTTGCTTGCGACTAATCGTTAGCTACAGTATTGACTCAGAAGGATGATGACAACAATGAGGCTTCGGTGTCGTTCATGAGCACTAACCTCCAAGGAGCCGAGCTAAATTACCCTGCCATCGACAAGCAGGCTTATGCGGTTTACAAAGCGGTAAAACACTTTAGATCTTACATCCTAAAGAATCATACCAAAGTCATAGTGCCTCACCCTGCTGTCTGATCCTTATTCACCCAACAAGAAATGGGGGAAAGAAGAGGAAACTGGATGGTAGTAGTCCAAGAGTTTGATCTAGATATAAAACCTGCTAAACTGGTTAAGG
>CBVK0101815145.1:0-11170 GCA_900067695.1 Picea abies | reverse complement strand
CTACTTCAGGGAAACACTTATACATGTTTTATGTCTTGTTTTCCACAAGATTTCAACAAAATGGCCTAGAGTGTTGTGAATTTATTAGCATCTCAAATGGACTTTGAGGGGTTTAAATGCATATAAATAGGTTATGGCCTAGACTATAGGATGTTGTAAATTTTTTAGCATCTCAAATCAACTTTAAGGGGTTTAAATGTTTATAAATAGGTTATGGTCTATGTTATAGATAAAGTTACAGAGAGGACCTTGTCTTTCATACCACAAACACAACTTAACTTATTCTATAAATATGTGGATTAGCATACACACCCCACTAGGCACACTTCCATATCACAAACACAACTTAACTTACGCTATAAATATGTGGATTAGCATGCACACTCCACAAAGCACATAATGAAAGTAAAGAATGGTTATCCCTTCTAAAAGGTGCTTTACTTCTTAAACTTCTTATGGACCTTTGCAAACTTTATCCAACATCCAACTTCAAAAATAATGACTTCCAGTATGGTTATCCCTTCTAAAAGGTGTTTTACTTCTTAAACTGCTTATGCACCTTTGCAAACTTTATCCAACATCCAGCTTCAAAAATGACTTCCAGTATAAATTTATTTCATCAGATATGATGCAAGACTCAGAATCTACACTAAACAACAAATTTGTAAATATTTAATATAACACACGGGTCCATGTTGACCGCGTGAAATACCTCCCACACCTAAAGTAACAATGTTAGGCATGGCACTGATCAAAATTGTAACGCTTTATATGTTTACATGAGAGATGTATAGGTCTATTTGCCTATCGTACATATCTTGTATCATAATTGTATCAGAATTCGAGCATTTTTATTTAGATACCTGAATGGCTTAAATTAGTGTTGAACATACAGTACTCGAGGGTAAAACACCCTTTCATCCAACTATACAAAACTGGAAACTTTCACCTAGCATTGGATAAATTGCTAATGAAACTTATTTTAAAAAATGATTCTGCAGCTGCAAATTTGCAGAACAAAAATTATCACTGAAATTTGACTAAAATACACATTATATTTACAGTGCAATGAATGATTCAAATATTCTCACACGGAATGATTCTTTTCATCAATATCAAGATCATCCCAAAACATGCAGGAAATAACTCCATTCTTTACTGACTGCACCTTCAGTAACAAGCCACTGAATCAGTGACACCACAAATTATGCTCTATAATCCTGCTCTTCAGTCATCTGATAAAAGCATTGCAGAACACACATAAATTCCTGAAGTCTGGAATCAGAACTTATCCATCACTGCTCTGCCTTTGCCCTTTGGCAGTTTCTGAGACCCAGCTGAAAGAAGGGAAGGTCATTTCAGTCAGATGAGCATCACACGAAGATAAAGGGGAAACTCTTGAAACCATAGGATGAGAAATTTACCATCTTCCACATCGTTTAGCTTGTAGTAGTGTGGAGCAATCTCAACCAGCCATTCAGGTTTAATTTCAATCGCCTACACTACCAAAAAATGCTAAAGTAAAATGACAGTCCAATCATGTAAAAAATTGAAATCAGATCAGAAACACAAAGAAAAATTTGACAACTTCAAAGAAAAAATGAGTCCATACTTGTCGCATGTATTCTTTTGTTGTATAAACTAACTCGTAGTAAACAACCCAGCGTGGTAAGACCTGCCACAAGCACACGATAGGAAAGAAAATGTCATACGTGGAATACAAGAATAGCTATAGCTAAAGAGGATTGGATCCAAAGGTTTGCACATGTTTAATATGCAATTCTTTTAAAAGATCCCCAACGTAACTCTGTTTTTCCAGAGTTTTGTAAGTATGGGGTATATCAGCGGGACAAGCTTTTACTCAGAGAAATTTAACCG
Source organism: Picea abies (assembly GCA_900067695.1). NCBI lineage: Eukaryota > Viridiplantae > Streptophyta > Pinopsida > Pinales > Pinaceae > Picea > Picea abies. Next base: position 9,292 of record CBVK0101815145.1, on the reverse strand, counting down.
ACCAACTATTAGACTCCTTGATGATATGCCTTCTGAAGTGATCTTCAACTTGTAAACATTTGACTTTCTGAGTGGCCAAATGTTGATTAAAATAGTGTTGATGATTAGACTAAACAGATGAAAGTGAAAAGCACCGAAATAAGTATACTAAACAGAAGGCAGAGACGAGTGTTGAATTTTCTCTATGTGCTAGGCTCAAGCATGAGGTTTATTTCATAGAACACAAGAAGTATCCTGGGAAAACCCTTCTCAAACAAGGGAAAAACCCAGCAATCGTTTGCTATATTCTCAAGAGAAGATCTCCCAAACCATAAACCCTAGATGCACACAAGAGGGTGCTCTACAACCTTGAAACTAGCGCCCAAGAGAGGTGCGCACTTCAAGAACACAAGAAGTATCCTGGGAAAACCCTTCTCAAACAAGGGAAAAACCCAACAATCTTTGCTATATTCTCAAGAGAAGATCCCCCAAACCATAAACCCTAGATGCACACAAGAGGGTGCTCTACAACCTTGAAACTAGTGCCCAAGAGAGGTGCACACTTCAGCCGTACAAGTAGGTCTGAAATAATGAAAAGACAAGTGAGTGTAATCCTCAATGGGGATTCACCTCTATTTATACAAGACTAGACACAACAATAGGTGTGTCTCTTGGCACAATAGGGCCAACCTTAATAACTCAGTAATATAATTAATCATTACATAAACATTAATTATCTTTCACATATGGTGGGGGCGACTTGTACCCTTTACTTCACAATTAGGGTTACAAGTAAATCTTACACTCAAACAATATAGCAAGGGATCCGCACGTCTACTAGTGCTCAGCCACTAGGGACACATCCACCTGTGCTCAGCCACAAGAATGTCATACTCAACATATCTCTATCTCAACTGAGTCCACAGGAGAATCATTTGGAGTACCATCTCAAGCTGACTCAACTGAGTCCACAGGAGTACAAGGCAAGAGACCATCTCAAGCTGACTCAACTCAGTCCAGAGGAGTACAAAGAAAGAGACCACACGTCATAACAACTCAATCCAGATTCTGACACACACCCATCACATGGGCACACCCAACATTTGGGCTTCCTCACACAGATGTCTCGATTCTCAACTCAGTCCAGAGAAGAACAATCTAGAGGATGTCTCATGGAGCTGCAATCAACAACAACAAGTAGATAAAAACGAACATGAATTATCTCGGATTGGAAACATGGAGAATTGGGGTAGAAGAAGGAAAGAAAATGATGAAGATGAGAATAATGAAAAAGATATGAAAATTACCCCATATGCTGTAGAAAGTCAATGATGTTAAACTTCATTACTGATATGATGATCAAGATGAAGACATGAATTTATATATTGTCGATATCTAGAGTGATCAGAAACTGATATGGCATCTTAATATAAATGGAGATCCAAGCTATAGAGTAAAATTTCCGAAATCATAAATAGTGTTTTCTATGTTTCCTGGTATTTATTGTGGATATATATTTTTATATCTATATATAAATGTTGTATATAGATATATGGAAAATTTTCTAAAAAATTGACAAATCCCTATCCATCCTTGTATCTGTATCCTAGAAATATAGTTTCATTGAAATGATCAAGAACAGGTGTTGATGGATAAATTGCTACTGCACTATATTGGTTAATGAAGGTCGTCAATTCTCTTGCCATTTAAGCATTTTGTAAAATCTAAAACAAAATCAAAGCCCGACACCATAAAAACTAGAAAATACAGAATACCCCACATTGTTAAAAACTTTAACTGGCAAACAATTAAAGAAAATGTCTCTATTGGTAACACTGAATAGTCAAGATTGTTCATCATAGACTCTGTTATCACTCCAAGAAACTCATTGAGGTTGTGGATCAAAGATGCTTGGTAACTTAAGGTAAACTTGTTTTTGTATTTTTGTATGTATGGATCAATGGGATAACTCAATTATAGTATGGTATTCAGACAGTCAAAATGAGAGTCAAATGAACCAGTGTTCTCAAGGATCAATAATCAGATGATAGTTTTTTGAGTGGGTGAGAAAACAATGCTTATAAACCAAATACAAATGTAGGGTTTAATAAACAATGATAAGAAACTATTAATCAAGTTATGATCTAACCAATGAGATGACAGTCATTCTGCAGCTAAAACAACTTGAATAAGAGTACATAAGGAAAGATGAGAATCTGACATCAATAGAGAGAGAAAACTGTGATTTGTATTATCATATGGAAAAGTCTGTTTTCAATATAGTATATTTTGTATCCAAAATTGAAACCCTTTTTGACTCTTACATCTATGAGCTTAAATAAGCTTTACAAATTATTTTCAAGATTCTCCAAAGATGGATCTGATAACCTCTTTTCTTATCTCAAATTCGAAATTGTGAGGTGGCTGGAAAAGATAGAAATTTCTGGAAACATGTTGCTCCAAGATTCACCTATATCCTCCAAATCACAATATATATTGGGAAATTGAGAGAGTTTATTGAATAGTAGTCCGTGCTTATGAAAAACCTCCATCACTTTCTAAAAATAGTATTCCAACTCATCTGAATCTGTCCTTAAAGACAGTGACTAAAATAGGAAAAACATAGTATTTAATTTCTGGAAATATGGTGCTCAAAGATTGACCTATATTTCACAAATCACAATAGATCTTGGAAAAATGAGAGATTTTGTTGAAGAGTTGTCCATGCTTATGAAATACCTCCTTTGGTTTCGAAAACTACTTTTCTAGATGATCAAAATCTGTCTCCCAAGAAGGTGACTAAAAAAGGAAAATCCAAATTTCCAGATCTAGTCATATTCCTACATTTTAGGATTTGATCTCTAGAATATTTATGTTGATCAAATGAAGTGCCACCTACACTCATGGATGAGATTTGATAATATATATGATTATTCATCATCATCTACTCCTTAATAAACTCAACCAAGTCGAATTTGACCTTTTGACCAAAATAATACATTTTGGAAAATTTATGAAAATGATGCCTCATCTTGTGGGGAAATTTTGACTACCTTCCTGAGCTCTAAATGAAGATCTGAAAGTACCATTGGAAATCTTAGGATGTCTAGTTGCCAATAAACTATTTGAGCGTGTAAAACAGACTCTCCACGGCTCAGATTATTGATTTTTCCCAAGGTAGTTTATTAGCTGAAAAACCTGCACTTTCACCGACTCACTACACTGTGAAAATAGTAATATAGTTGGTGAAAAGGGAGACTTTCACCAGCTTACTACACTGTGAAAAATTCATTTAGCCGGTGAAAGATAAAATTTGTTTTTTGGTATATTTTGAGATGCCACATCATTTTTTCATCGGAAAATAAGATTTAAAGCCAATCTTATATACTTTAAAACTTAAAGATTTATAAATAAATCTTTACCTTATTATCATCTTATGATACGATATCAAAATAAATTGCAAGACGTTTTTTATCGCTAACATCTGGCTCCAACTGGGATGGAGACCTCTCTGCGAGGTTTCCAAGAACCTGGCAGACCTTGTGCCTTTAGTATTAGGCATGGAGTCATTTAGCCTTTACGATTTATCATTTGAAAACATGTAGCAAACCTGTAACCTGCTTGTTTATTTATTAAATCAATCAACTGAAAATAATCAAGTTGCTCATTTCCCTTAGAGATCTCAATGCTAAATACAGACTGCTTAATCTCTGTCTGAGAAGAAAGCATGATGAACTGTTGATCTAGGCTTTTCAACTCATCACCTTTCTCTTCGCTGTTGCAATCTTCCTGTGTCTGCAAATTAGAAAACTTAGGGCTGCTCTTTCACCAGCTCACTTGTTTTCAGAAATGCCATTTAGCCGTTGAAACCTTGAAATTTCACCGGCTAACTTTAGCTTCAAAACAAAGATTAGCCATTGAAAAACTTTTCTTTGATTTTTGGAAATACCTTTTAACAATCGATTTATTCTAGGAATAAACAAGTTATCTCCTATACATTGACATTTAAATTTCTGAAAAAAATGTATGGAACTCTATTTATGACCATGCCATCACCAAAAAATGAAACAAATTGACTAGTTCATTTTGGAGATAACATCTGGCTTTTTCACCTAGTCCTCTGCTAAACTAAAATCTGTCTATAGTTTGTTGTAGCCTGCCTGCTTATTTCAGAAATCAACAACTGAACATGATCTAGCTGCTCATATGAGGAGCTTATTCTCACATCTACTCCTACTTCTAACCAGTAAAAACATGTTCATTATGTGACATCATGCTTCCAATGAAGCCATGATACATCGAACTATTTATAAAATCTCTTTACATGCAGATAAATTTCAAAGAACACTTCATGTGGTGCAGCAAAATCTCAACTTACAGAGCATACTTACAATCATCATTTGTCTTGATTCCAAAGATTACACAACTTAATATTTCTGAAGAACACAACTCCATACAAACGACTACCGGATCATAGAAAAAAGTTAACTCTACTTGTTGCTCAAGATTTTCTTCTCCTTCTGATATATGGATCTGTTTATAAATAGGTTTCTGCAATTCTGAAAATAGCAGTGAGTTTATTTGATTGCTAATCCCTTCTTGTTTGATATCTTCTTCATAAATGATATTAGTCTTTTGTTCATGAGATGCTGCAAATAGAAGAGAAGATCTTAAATCTTCAGACAGATTAAACTCATCATATTTAGTGTCTTCCGCAAATATAGAATGACTGATTTCAACATGATGTTATTCCTTGATGGGCAAAGAAAAAGACTGATCAAAATCAGATTCATAGCTGTCATATATGGGCTAGTTGCTCAAGTCAACATGACTTGTTGTAGAAATCTGTTCTTCTTCATCTTCATATCCTTGTGATTTGAATTTACCAGTATAGTGCTCTTGATATTCCTTATGAAGATAGGATGATTTCTGCAAATTATGTTCTCCATGATCACTACAACTTCCTTCCTTTTGCAAATCCGAAAACTGAAGACTATCTTCATTGATTTCTATTTTCTTTTGACCTAAAGACAATTGATCATATATGTGTTGAACAGTAGAACTAAATGAAATTTCAGACATAACCAAATCTCTAGAAACTTCAATATCTTCCTCATTATATTTTTCAAATATGGAAATATCAGGAAACAATTCTAATGACATAGATGGAAATTTTGGCACAGAATTGTCAGTAATAGGTTTCTGAAATAGATTTGGAAAAATATCATCATGTTTCTCATCATAACTGCAGCTTTCCTTGATACACAAATCTGAAAGTTGTGAACTACCCTTACTGATTTTAATGGACATATGACTAATAGAAAGCTGATTCTCATGATTTTTAACTAAAGAAATTAATTCTTCAGATTTATGAAAATCATAAATATTGTTAATAAGAGAATCTTCATCTCTTTTATTATCCATTTTTAATTCGTCTTGATGGGAAAGCACATCATGAAGATCATTGGGAAACTGATGCATGATATGAAGGAGGGATTCTTCTTTATTTGCATCTTTAGCCTTATTATTTAATTCATATTCTTCACAGTAATTACCAGATAAAAACTGATCTAAAATAATCTTTTGCAATGCTCGTTGAAAACTCTGTGAAAGTCTTTCAAAGATGAAATACTAGAAGGAGGTAAAGAGAAATACCACTGACGAGCATCACCATATAATGAATGCATAAACATATTCATACAAACATCTTCATGCTGCAGATCTAGTAGATCCATGCACTCATGAAACTTTTTGAGGTGTTCTGTAGGATTATCTTCTTTCTCCTCTTTGAAGACAGGTAGAAAATATTCCCATTCTGACATATGAGGTACTGGATGTGGGAAACTAGAAACTAAAGAGAAGTCCAGAGGTGCAAACCTACGAGCCAAAAGAGCAACAAATTCTTTTGACATCTGAATACTGTGGAGCTACCATTGAATCCATCTTTCATGGAGTCGCCAGATAGATGATTACAACCGAAAATGTGTCCATACTTTTTCTATCATCAAATATGGATCTTGTCATGTCCCAAGGAAGCTGAGATTCAATCTCCTCTCCCCGGCAACGACGCCAATTTGTTATCACTCCAAGAAACTCTTTGAGGTTGTGGAAAAAAGATGCTTGGTAACTTAAGGTAAACTTGTTTTTGTATTTTTGTATGTGTGGATCAATGGGATAACTCAATTACAATATGGTATTCAGACAGTCAAAATGAGAATCAAATGAACCAGTGCTCTCAAGGATCAATAATTAGATGATAGTTTTTTGATTGGGTGAGAAAACAATGCTTATAAACCAAATACAAATGTAGGGTTTAATAAACAATGATAAGAAACTATTAATCAAGTTATGAGCTAACCAATGAGATGAAAGTCATTCTGCAGCTAGAAAAACTTGAATAAGAGTACAGAAGGAAAGATGAGAATCTGACATTAATAGAGAGAGAAAACTGTGATTTGTATTATCATATGGAAAAGTTTGTTTACAATATAGTATCTTTTGTATCCAAAATCAAACCCCCTTTTTCCTCTTGCATCTATGAGATTAAATAAGATTTAAAAATTATTTTCAAGATCCTCCAAAGATGGATCTGATAACTTCTTTTCTTATCTCAAATTCGAAATTGTGAGGTGGTTGGAAAAGATAAAAATTTCTGAAAAAATGTTGCTCCAAGATTCACCTATATCCTCCAAATAAAAATAGATCTTGGGAAATTGAGAGAGTTTATTGAAGAGTAGTCCGTTCTTATGAAAAACCTTCTTCAGTTTCTAAAAATAATATTCCAACTCATCCAAATCTGTCCTTAAAGACAGTGACTAAAACAGGAAAAACAAAGTATTTAATTTATGGAAATATGGTGCTCAAAGATTGACCTATATTTCACAAATCACAATAGATTTTGGAAAAATGAGAGAGGTTATTGAATATCCACCTATGATTATGAAATATGTCCTTTGGTTTCAAAAAATACTCTTTTAGATGATCAAAATATGTCTCCCAAGAAGGTGACTAAAACAGGAAAATCCAAATTTCCAAATCTAGTCATATTCCTACATTTTATGATTTGATCTCTAGAATATTTCTATTGATCAAATGAAGTGCCACCTACATTCATGGATGAGATTTTATAATATATATGATTATTCATCATCATATGCTCCTTAATAAACTCAACCAAGTCGAATTTGACGTTTTGACCAAAATAATACATTTTGGTAAATTTCTGAAAATGATGCCTCATCTTTTGGGGAAATTTTTACTACCTTCCCGAGCTCTAAATGAAGCTTTGAAAGAACCATTGGAAATCTTAGGATGTATAGTTGTCAATAAACTATTTGAGCATGTAAAAATGACTCTCCACGACTAAGAAAATTGATTTTTCCCAAGGCAGTTTATCAGCTGAAAAACTTGCACTTTCACCAGCTCACTACACTATGAAAACAGTCATTTAGTTGGTGAAAAGGGAGACTTTCATCGGCTTACTACACTGTGAAAAGGCCATTTAGCCAGTGAAAACTAAAATTTTATTTTTGGTATATTTTGAGATGCCACATCATTTTTTCATTGGAAAATAAGATTTAAAGCCAATCTTATATACTTTAAAACTTAAAGATCTATAAATAAATCTTTACCTTATTATCATCTTATGATATGATATCAAAATAAATTGCAAGGCATTTTTTATCGCTAACAGACTCTACCCAGGATAAATTGCAAGGGAGACATACTATCATGTTTAGGTCCCATCCATAGAGTCTCAAAGGGTGAGGTGTAAAGTGAACAAATCCAAAGAATTTAAAAAAGGAAACCAAATTAAAATATTATTGGTCACATGCATGGTACCTGAGCAAGGCCGGAACTTGGATGTATATGTACAATTTGCGGGTTCTTCACTGTGAGATAGGATCCATTTTTCTGCAGCTTGGAAGTGTGGTAAAAATATCCTATTAAGGCAATAATGCCTTGATTTTTAGAAAAACTTTGACAAGTTAAATTAAAAGAAAATTGAACCTTGATTGAATTTTCTCAGTCCAAGATGTAGATACCTGATGTTATAGCCTTCTTTATTGACTCAAGATCATTTAAATTGGTTGAAGGATCTATCTCGACCCTTTCTAAGAGCCCCTCTAATTGATCTCTGATGTCTCGTGCTCGCTTCATAATCCTCACCTGAAAATAAAATGAAAGCACAAGAAAACATCGACAAAGGACAAATGTGCAATATTGTATTATTCTAAAAAACTTGGGGCTTATCCTAGACCACAAGTAAATTGATCGGTTCAGGGAGAGGTCAGGAGTTCGAGCCTCGTTGGGTTTCTGGGGATGCGGTTTAGCACCTCATATCATCCACGTAGTGGGGAAGTATCGGGTGAGTTTCCCACGATGTTAATCTAACATTAGAAAAAGTAAATTGCTCGGTAATTTTAAGAAAGAGACATTGTGTCACAGCAACTTAGAAACAGATACAATGTTACTAAAATATAACTTTCACCAAAAGTTGAAAAATGTATCGATATTGTTTAGTAGAGTTTGTAGATGAACACCTCCAATTTTATGGGTCAATAGTTTTCTGATAATAGAAGTGGAAGTGGAAAAGGAAGAAGAGAATCACCAGAGAGAAAGAAAAAGAGAGATAGAAATCAATATCCAATGAATGACCAAAAGGATAGGTCAATAGAATAAAATGTACAATTAGTGATAATAACCTGCAAGAGTGCACTAGGCTACTTTGACATCATAAATTAAAATAAGCTAACAACAATACATGAAAAAGAAACACTCACAGTGAAGTAAAAAAAAGGAAATATGAAGTAGAATGTTTCCCTATCATGATGTGACAGGTTTGTGAAGGAGGAAAGGTTAGAGTATAAGTGGGAGATAATTTTAAACCCCTTTCCTAAGTTAGAGAAACATTTTTCCTAACTTAAACACCCCCTTCACCTAGCCACCACTTCATACAACTCATTACCTAAGGAAGTTGTGCCCCACTTTGTGAGAAAGTCAAGTAAAGTGAAAAATTAAAAGAAGAAACCCCCTTTCTCCCTATGTACACCCCCCATGGTCTAATTTTTTGTTGGACTATGTCAAAAGGTGTTTCCCTTACCCCTCACTCATCCCTCAAACCCTAAACACTATCAAAACCCTAAAAGTGTGACCTCCTTGAGATGCTCAATGACTCTTGATTGAATGACACTTAGAAAGCATCCAAGAGGGGTCACTCTTGGCTTCCAAGTATAAAATAAATCCTCCCCTCCCTCATTTGACACATCTACTCTCAGCTATTGTTACTATGCCAAAATCTCTCTCTCTCTCT
>CBVK0101815144.1:0-16497 GCA_900067695.1 Picea abies | reverse complement strand
AAGTTACCTAAGGGTTTTATGTGAAGATTTCAGATCTGGAAATTTTCCATTTCACCCACTTAAAACCTCTAAATATTTTTGTTCTTTATTTTTGTACATTTCCATACTTCTTTTGGCATTCTAACATCTTTGAATAGAGAATTTACATCTACTATACTTGCTGATTTTTACACAGAAAATTTATGGTTTGTTCTAACACAAAATTTCCTAAGAATTTGGTCTTTTTGCAGCTTTTCTAGCAAAGTTTTGCTTGTTGATTTGTTGCAGGTCTGCACCAAAAAGGAGGTGTTATAGCCCATTTGGGGCCCTAAAACGTCAAAGAGTAACCTCCTAAGCTAGGGTATTGAATACTCTCTTCTTATTCTACTTTCTCACATTGTAAGCAAGCCCCAAGAGAGTCTCTAGGGCTTGCATTTCTCAAGTTTATTTAAATTTCTGCAATTTTTTATTTCTTTTGCCTACACCTAGCAAAGAGGATTGAATTTGCCACCCATGCTATATCGTAAGGCTAGGACTTAGATTCTATTTTTTGTTTTTTGTTTTGTTTTGTTTTGTTTGTTTGTTAGAAGCATCTCTTTATCTTGCTTAAGCTCTTGGAGGAATTTTCTTTTTCTTGTACATTTTCATTAAGCACTTTCTATATCATTCATTTAAACTTCCAACACAAGTAATCTTTTAATTTCTTAATCAATCTATTTAGGCTCTAGGGGAATCAATTTACTTAGCCTAATTAGATCACTCATTACTGATACAACTTTAGCCACCAAAAAGGAGGCTTGTGGAGGTGACTTGGGGTGATAGATTAGAGATGATCTCACGACACTAGGTGTCCCCTTTGTTGAACAGCCAAATTTTCCGGGCTGACCTGTGGAGCTAGGGTAAGGCATTGTTTGCCTTTCTTCTTGAGCACCCAACAATCATTTTGGCCAAAGCAGTAAGAGTATTGGGGTAGTCACCTAGCCTAGGAGTGCAACTTAACTAATTTCAAATCTAAAATCTATTCACAATAACCTAAGCCTTAACTTCTTAATATTATCGAAGTGGTTTATACTCTTTTATTTTATGCAACCTTTACTTCAAGCATCATCTTTCAAGTATTTTAGTTGAGCATTGTTGTGATTGAGTAATTCATCTTAAGTTGTGCACTAGTGCCCGTGGAGGCTTCTCTTTCAAGTTTTATCTTTCATCCCTTGAGTTGCACACTTGTACCCATTGGTGGCTTTACTTTCATCTCTTGGTTCCTCTTAAGTTGCGCACTTGTGTTTCTAGTTTCCTCCTTGAAGTTGCACACCTTTCATTGGGGCACTTCAAGCTTGGTTTGCACATGGTATAATTGTGGAGAACATATTTATGAGCTCTCTCCTTTGCTTTTCTGCAAAATCTATTAAGTGGTTAGTTCATTGGTATAATAGATCTAACTAGTGCTTATCTCCTTTCATTTATAAGTAGTTGTACTTTTGTATATTGTTTAATCTTCTAACTATTTTTTATTTGTTGTAATTATAATTCTTGTGTATATAATCTAATTTGTAAATTTATTCTTTCAATTGTACTCAGATATCTATCTTGTAACTTAGTTAACCACATTGCCCAACCTTAGGCACTAGTCTTAGTTGACTTAGGGAAAGGGTTGCATCTCATTGAAAGTTTTCATTTTCATTGATGCCTCTCATATAGGCTAGTTTCCCCCAACCTTTAACAAACTAAAATTAACTCCTAGATTTCACCTAATAACTCACATAGTAAATAGGGTCTACCCCCCTTGGCTTCCCTAGAAGTAAGACTAGAAGGAAGAAGTTCAAGTCGAGGTGACAGTGGGTTTGAACTTAGGCATTGTGCCTCCGAGGACACGCTAAGTGGATTGAGACTTAGTCCACGTTTGCAAGTGTGTATAAGGACGACAACAATATGAATTAGTGTTACTAGAACCAGACTGGAACCTGTAAAACTGGCCGGTCCGACCGGTTCACAGGGCTTGACAGTTCAAACCGAACATTCAAACCGCTTTTGACCGGTTCCGTAAGGAACCAGTTTTTTTCCTTTTTTTTTCGTTATTTTTTAATTTTCGTACAACCATTGTACGAATGGAAAAGTGAGGGGATTTGCAATTTAAAAAAGAAAAAATAAAAAAAGAAAGATACTCAGCCAACAACTTTTGACAATGAAGACCTTTCCTGGATGGATTTGGATCCTCAGACACATCAAGAGAATGTGTGCATTGATGTTGCAAGTTGCAACTATATCTTTGCCTTCTAGACCAGGGGAATCAAGCCAGGCTTGGAATCCCCCTGTTGAGTCTACTCATGTTGAGGATGTAGATGATAAGTCTAATTCCTCTGAGTCTGAGTTTCAGTATGCAAATTTAGACTATTAGATTGTGTAGTCTCTACTCTCTAGCCTCTAGCCTCGACTCTAGAGTTATTTTTGGACTTTATAGGCCATTTAGAGCCTTTTTGATGATGTATTTTGATTCAGAATCCAGATATTCATATGACTATGGAGTGCACTTGCCACTTACTATTAGTGCTATTTTGGTTTTATACAATGTTACTTGTTATATATATATAAGAAACTTTGAAATTTTTTGTATATTGGTTTGGATGCACATGAATATGTATTTTTTTTTTCAAAATTTGAATATTTTATGTATTTTTAGTGACCGTTTTTTTGATCCTGTTTTTTTCCGGTTCTGGTTTTTTGGGTCGACCGATTCAAAAACTAGTTTGGTTCTGGTAACTTTGGAATGAACCACTGAAATGGAAGGAATTTATTTGATCGAAATTAAGGTTCTTGCAGCTAAAAATTATTTAGCTGAAAATCAAAAGGTTATTCAAATATTCAAAGAAAACTCAATCACTCATAATCATATGAGCAACAAGAAGATAAACATAGATCCAAAAGAGAGTTTGAAGGATTTTTTTATGTTTATGAGAATTCAACTGTACACTAACTATCACTCAAACAACAAGGAAAGAACAAATTGGCCCCCAAATTTTATGGTCCATACAAAATCAACAAAAATATCAACCAAGTCGTATATGCCTTAGAATTACCATATCAAGGCCTCATACACAATGTTTTTCATGTTCCCTATTTAAAAATGTGTTGGGACAACAACAAGAAGTAACCAAGTACCTCATTAAATGGAAGAATCTACCAGAAGAGGGTGTGTCATGAGAAACAAAAACCTTTCATCAGCAATACCCTTCAGACAAAGCATCTTTTTCTTCGAGGACAAAGCATCTTGGAGGGGGAGGTAATGTTATGTATATAAAATAACATCATTAAATAAATATAATAAACCTAGACTAAACTTCCAATGGATATTAAACCATGGATCACCAATGTCTTCAACCCTTTGGATATGTCTGCCATTCAGAATTACCCAAACAATATGCCTAATAAGTTTGATAAATGGCTACCTAAATTCTTTGGCAGTAATGTCATCACAGCTGAAGAACACGTAGGATTCTTCTATGATATTGTGGTAGTCATTACATTAAACAGGAGGATGTTGTTATGAAGCCTTTTCCCTTTCTTTGCAATAAAATGAAAAATCATGGTTCAAGGATTTGCCTAAAAAAAACATGAAGACTTGGACATAATTCCATCATACATTCATCAATCATTGGTATGTAGGAAGGATGGAAGGTTTTTGCTCACACAATTCCATGAAATTAGGAAGAAAGACTCTGAAGCCATTCAAGAATTCAACCAAATATTTGATGGTTTAATCAAATTGATTCCTAAATACCTTAAGCCCCTTGATGTTGCTATCTTGTTACAATATACTAATTCTTTTGAGGGACAATTTGGTTTTGTCTTAAGGGATAAAGCTTCTAATGACCTTACCCAAGCGGAAGAATATGCTATCAATATTGAAGAAAACATTTTGACTTCTAAAGTTGATCCTTTTTACACCCCTTGAGCCAAATCTAAGGCTAAGCCTAGATCTATGAATCATGTTGATCCTGCCCAAAGTGATTTAGCCTCTTTCTCTCAAAAGTTTGACGAAGTGACAAATGAGATCCTTCTAGGTTAACTTGCCATGATGAATAGGTTAGCCATTCTAGAAAGGATAAGGGACAATGTCCAAACTATCCTCCTAAGCCTCATTACAACAATAATAAGCCACCAAGAAGGAACCAAGACTGGAAAAAAAATAGACCTCCTTCCCAACAAATTGTTCCTAATACCTTAGCTCCTACATATATGATCAATCAAGAAGGTATCCCTTGGTTCAATTATTGTGGTGAATCACGTACATGAGATGAATTCCCTGTAAATCAAGGATATGAAGAGGAAAGCCCCGGTGATGTTGAGCACATGAATTTGATTAATGATTCATATCCTCTTTTTTGTTGCCCAGTAAAACTTACCCTGCTACTAAAAAGAAGCATGGGAAATTTGTTATAGCTAGTGCCAATTCCCCTAAGTTCACAAGGTTGGACATAATATCCATTATTGAAGAAACAAGGGATAAGTTTAATAAGCAATTGCAATATACAAGGAGGAATAAGCAACTTGAAGACTCTCGACTGAATATTACTGATGCCCACACAAAAAAGTGGGCTAGAGTTAGCTTTGAATACTAATCCTAGTCCCTCAACAACCCAAATGAATGATGATGTTTCTTTGAATGTTGTGTTTGACAACACAGGTATTCCAACAGAGGATGAACACCTCCAGTAACCACTTAGACAACCATATCAAAGATCAAAACACAAATTTTTTGACGTGGTAAAACTCCTATGGGGAAACAACCACTGCCCCAACCAACGCGGCCACTTGGAGCAGTTTATTAATGCAAAATAAAAATATTACAAAGAGATTTTACAAGAGAGTTTCTCACAATCGATCATCGGAAAATGACCCTCCATGCTCTTTAAATAGTGATCATGGAACAATCGGGTGTTAAGCCATAGATCAATGGTCGTTAAGATTGAGGAGAATATGAACTATTAGATCACTCTATGTCTGTAACATATCATGACCGTCGGATTTACTAACTACAAATGCATACTAATGCATACTAAGAAACACACTAAGAAACACACTTTTACCTAACGACACATTAGACCAAGTAGATCTTAACTAACTCCTTAGTGTCTAAATATCCTAACATCCCTCCTTAAGAACAACTTGGGATAGAATTGAAGGATTTACAATAGTGACACAATAGGATAAGGAAGGAGGCATTAGAGCCTATCCCCCCTTAATGAAAACTTCTTGAACTCCTAACATAGATCAAAATTTGGAAAAATTTGCTTCTGTAAGAGACTTTGTGAAAATGTCTGCAACTTGATCTTCTGTAGGGCAGAAGAACACTTCAATATCTTGATCATGAATGAGATTTCTGATGAAGTGCATGTGTATCTCAATGTGCTTGTTGCGTTGATGTTGAACTGGGTCTTTGGAAAGCTTGATGGCACTCTGATTATCACACCAAATGCTGGTCAGATGCTGCTATTGGAATCCAAACTCTGAAAGGATCTGTTGAATCCACAAGGCTTCATGACTAGCATTTACCATCACTCGATACTCTACTTCTACTAAAGAAAGTGCAATAGCCTATTTTTTCTTACAGCCTCAAGTGACAGGTCTTGAACCAAGGCTGAAAACATAACCTGCAGTAGAATTTCGATCATCAGGGTTGCTAGCCCAATCTGAATCAATGAAACTAACCAATAAAGGAGTCCCCCCTGAACTGTAATGTATCTTGAACTGAACTGTACCATAGACATAGAAAAGTATCCTTTTAGCTGCTTTCCAAAGGATTTCATGGGGTGTTTTCATATACTGGGCAACAAAACCAACTGCAAAGGAAATATCAGGACGTGTATGAGTCAAGTGTAAGAGGCTACCAACTAACTGACAATATAGGGTGGCATCAACTTCGGGAGAAGTACAGGTGGAAGTAAGCTTGACTCCATATTGGAAGGGAGAAGGGGTTGGTTTACAATCATCCATGTGAAAGTGACGAAGAAGGTCACAAGCATACTTATACTGGGAAAGAAAAAATCCTTCATTGGTTTGAAAAACTTGGAGGCCAAGGAAATAGTGCAAAAAAACTAAGTCTGTCATTTCAAATTTCTTATTAAGGTTGGTTTTTACATAGTTTAAAAGTTTTGAGTCACTACGAGTAAGGATAAGGTCATAAACATAAAGGACAAGGATTATGATATGGCTTCCTACTTTCTTGGTATAGACATTAGGCTCATAAAAGCATCTAGAAAATTTGGTGTCAATAAGAAAGTTGTTTATTTTGGCATACCAAGCTCGGGGAGCTTTCTTAAGACCATAATGAGATTTCTTAAGGCAACAAACAAGGCTAGAGTCATTCTGGACATAGCAAGAAGGTTGTTCCATGTAGATTTCTTCTTGCAAATCTCCATGCAAGAAGGAATATTTAACATCCATTTGATGGACCTCCCATTTATGTAAGGCAACAAGAGAAAGAATAAGGCAGATGGAATTTATTTTGGCTACAAGGGAAAATGTTTCATTATAGTCAAATCCTTCAACTTGGGAAAATCCTTTGGCAACTAACTGAGCCTTGTCTCTTTCAACACTTCCATCCAATGCATACTTAGTTCTATAGACCCATTTACATATGACAAGTTTTCTTCCTTTTGGAAGAGGTACAAGATCCCAAGTATCGTTTGACATTAAAGAACAATACTCTTCATTCATTGTCGTATCCCAATTTGGATGACTTGAATCTTTTGCAAATGTCTCTGGATCATGAGTCTCTGAAACTTGAGCCAAAAGAGAAGAGTCTCCCTGGAATTGTGAATGTGTCTGATGCTGATCTGAAGGATCACCGACAAGATCACCAATTTCTTCTCGTATTGAATGGACCCATCTAGGAAGCGGTGGAGTTGGTGTTGGTTCAGGTTCAAAGGAATCATTTGGAGTAAGGTGAGCATGCAGAGGTGGATTTTCATCCTCACTTTCCTCATCTGAAAAAGAAACCAGAATAGGAACAAAAGAAGGCACAAATGTCGAAGATGGCTTGCAGGCCAAAGAAAGCACAATCGTCGATTTAGGCTCGCAGACCAAGAGTTTTTTCATCAAATTTAACATCTCTTCTAATAAAAATTTCATTACAATGTGGTTGAAGAAGTCTATAACCTTTGACATCTTTAGAATAACCAACAAATATACACTTCTCACTTTTAGGATACAATGCTTTCCTTTTCTCATTAGGAATGTGGGCGCATGCTATACTGTCAAATACACAGAAGTGACTTACATCTGGTTTAATTTTAGTCCAAGCTTCTCTCATGTTATATTTTTAAGAGCCTTTGTGGGAGTGTGATTTACTATGTAATTTGCATAGTTGATTGCTTTTTCCCAATACTTTAGACTTAATCCCTTAGATTGGATCATACAATTACCCATTTATTTTAATGTGTGGTTATTTCTCTCATCAACGCCATTTTGTTGTGGTGTATATGGAATAGTGTGTTGCATTTGGATGCCCTATGTAGTGCAATAACTTGTAAAATTATTCTTCACATATTCGTCTCCATTATTTGTTCTAAACTTTTGAATTTGATGTCTAGATTACTTTTCTACAAGGGCCTTGAAGGCCAAAAACTTCGCTCTTAAGTTTTAAGAAGTAAACCCAAGTACGTCTGGAAACGTCATCAATGAAAGTTAAGAAATACTTGCACCCAAAAAAAGAAGGAGAATAAAGTGGACCACACAAATCACCGTGAACAAGTTGCAAAGGGTATGAGGCTTCCAAGAGACACGTTTGTCAAAACTATCCCGATGATGTTTGCCAAGAACACAACCCGCACAAACACCATCTCTGCATGAAAAAAGAGGAAGACCAACCACCATTTGTTGATTACATAGTTGTTGCAATGAGAGATAGGTTAGATGACCAAACCGCTAATGCCAAAGTTTGCTCAAGTCATATCTATGAGCATCAAAAACTGATGAAAAAGATGATGACCCAATGTTGTCAAACTTGTACAACCTGGTAATATCATGAGCAATTCCAGTTGCAAGAACATGCTTAGGATATTTTAGATCCTTATACACACTGACAAATGTGGAAAAGTCTCAATTCACTTGGTGTGTCCTTGGAGGCACAATGCCTAAATCCAAACCCATTGTCACCTCGATTTGGATTTCTTCAATTTAGGATTACTCCTAGGGAACCCAAGGGGGTTAGACCCTTACTATGTGAATTATTAGATGAATTCTAGGAGTTAATTTTAGTTTTTTAAAGGTAGGGGAAACTAACCTATATGAGAGGCAGCAATGCAATGCAAACCTTTAATGAAAAGAAACCCTTTTCCCTAAGTCAACTATGACTAGTGCCTAAGGTTGGGCAATGGGGTCAATTAAGTTACAACAAAGATCTAAGTACAAATGAATAATAACTTTACAACTTAAATGAGAATTACAACAATTATCAACAACTAAAGATTAGCTAGAAATATGCAAAGATACAATTACTTATAGATTTGCAAAAGAAAGGAAAGATGCACTTGTTATATTTATTACACCAATGAACTAACCACTTAATTGATTTTGCAGATATAAAGGAAGATAGATCAAAGATGCATTTACCACAAGAGACAACTTACAACCCAAGCTTGAATGCCCCAAAGGAGAGGTGTACAACTTCAAGGAGGGAAGCTAAATCACTACTGCACAACTTCAAGGAGAGCAAAACTTGACAAGAAAGACACTAAAGACACTAATGCACAACTTCAAGGAAGAACCATTCAACCATCAAAATACTTAATTGAAATGTAAATGCTTGAAAGATAAAGCTTCAAAGTGAACTTGCATCAAAGTAGAGAACAAATTAGAATAGGTTATGAAATTAAAACTTAGGTTGTGTGAGTAAATTTTAAGGTTGAATTAAGTGAGGTGAAGCTGCAAGCCTAGACTAGGTGACTTCCCCAATACTCCTACCTATTTGGACAAAATGATTGTTGGGTGCTCAATAAGCAAGGCAAAAAAGGCCTTACCCTACCTCCACAAGTCAACTTGGAAAACTTGGGTGCTCAACAAGGGCTAGTTCCATGAGATCATCCCTGATCTAGCACCCCAAGTAGCCTCCACAAGCCTCCTTTTTGGTGGCGAAAGTTGTATCAGTAGAGGGTGCTCTAATTACTATATTAATTGATCCTCTTGTTGTCGTCCTTATACACACTTGAAAACATGAGCTAATTCCTTCTCACTTAGTGTGTCCTCAGAGGCACAATGCCTAGATTCAAAGTCCACATTGTCACTTTGACTTGAACCTCTTTCGTCTAGGCTAAATCCTAGGGAAGCCAAGGGGGGTAGACCCTAGTTACTATATGAGATTAATGTTTAAGTTCTAGGAGTTGGTTTTGATTAGTTAAATAGTTAGGGGGGAATATAGCCTATGATGTAAAGCAACAATGCAAGGATGCAACACTATAGAATGACTGTCAAAACCTTTTCCTAGGACAACTAAGAATAATGCCTAAGATTGGGCAAGGGGTCAACTAAGTTATAGGGAGGTCGATTACAAAACAATTACAAGATTACAAAGATTAGAAATGTTCAACGAGATTAGATACAATCTAGATACAAAGCTACAATAAAGAATAATTGAGATTACAACCAAGTTAAACTAAAATAGATACAATAAATACAAGATATACAAAAACTAACTAACTAATTGCTTGTATGTGCAGGAAATAAAGATAATCAAGATAAGACAACCATCAACACATCAAGCCTAGCATGCTCACAATATATCTAACTGTATTGGACTTCATATCAATGGCACATAAACAATCACTCAAGACCCAGTCAAGAGAGTGTCTCCAGGAGGATGTGCAACTTCTTGAGGAATCACACCACAAATATGGAAAGAACAATATTAATGAAATGTAGTTGAAAAGTAAAGTGTTCCGAAATAAAGATATATCCACTTAGATAATTACTCCACAACTCATGAAAATGACTTGCATGTAAAAGTAGATACGAAATAAATGTGCTTGCAAGTGTATATGTAGATTGCCTGAAAGTTGTAGATCCAAGATTGATTAAAGTGGTTAAGTGAGATTCAATCCTATCTAGGTGTCAACCCAATACTTTTCTCCCCCAATTACCAAGTAACTATTGGGTGCTTAAGAAGTAAGGCAATGAGGCCCACCATAGCTCTGCATATCAGTCCTAAGATAAGAGTACTCCCAAAAAAGGACATTGCGCACCACGAGACCATCCCCAGCCTAGCACCTTTTCGTTGCTTCCTCTGACCCCATTTTAAATGGCAAAGATGGTTGGTAAAGGTGTCTTATTAAAGTCTAATAAATTTTTAAGCTTAAGGACTAAGTATTTTAAGGTGTTTGAGTGCGTTATGCTTGCTCCAAAATGATGCCAAATGGGCCCAAAACTGAAATTGAAAGTTATTAAGATTGAAGCTCTTAAATGTGAAATTATTGCATGTGAAACGTAAAGAACTTGAAATAAATTGAAATCGATTATTTACTCATTTAATATACCCATGTTTGCATGCACATGTTAAAGATAAATATTTGACAAATAAATGACTTGAATGCAATGAAAAAAACAAAGATTTAATCTATGCCTCCACGGGCTCTAATCTAGCATAGGTTGTGTGGGATCTACTCTAGATAATTTTAGCTTTTAGCATGCATGTAAGATACCGCAACTAAGATAGCTAAAGGATGAAAGAGAAACAGAAAAGAAACTAAACTAAAGCTTGGAAAGAAAAAACTGAAATGAAGAGAATGCAAGCCACTTGGGTACCCTCCTTTGGGCTTGCTTACAATGCTTTAGATAGAAAAGAAAGAGAGGATAGAGTTACCACTTTGAAAGGAGATCCTTGGAGGTGTGTTGTGACTGGAAACGGGTAGCATTCACCCTTGACCTGGCGAGAACCTACAAAAATCAACAAACTATTGCTTGTTGATTTTGCTGCAACACACTCAACAAAAGTTAAGAAAATTTATGTTTTGCAACAGAAATTTCCTACATATAAAAACCATAAATATAATTGATTATATTGACCTATCTAAGTGAGTTAGAAACCAAAATCTGAATATGATAAGAGAAGAAATATGAACAAAAAAGGTTTAGTGAACGATGAGAGTAGATCCTTGCTCGAACCTATCCCAACAATGCCCTTTGAGATGACTTGCAAACTTCAAATAAAACATGAAATAGAAGTAGATAATGGACTGAATGCATTAATAACACAACAAAGTTAGTATTGTAAATGAATACAATGCATATAGGCCAACAACTATAAGTTTACTAAACCCAGCTAAGCAAACAAAGTTTTACTTAAGAAATACTACTCAATGATCACAATAATATTCAAAGAAAAGAGCAATATCATCTCGCAAATAGATAGAACATGCAGACAAATTCCAATACTCCCCGATTCCTCCAAATCTATTTTTTTATTATCAATGGAAGAGGTTGTAGCAACAAAGTTGCTCTTCAAGAACAAGTGAACCAAAGCAAGATGACAATGACAGAAAGAGAGATGGTAATAAATTGGTAGCATAACAATACTATGAAGAATGGTAGTGAATGAATGAGGGAAGGGTCTTACTTATAGAAAGATAAGTCAAAGAGACCCCTCTTGGATCTTTGTCATTTGTCAAAAATCCAACTAAAGATGAACTCAAGTGAAGAGGGTGCATAACTTTTAGGGTTGGACAAGATTGGTAAGGAGAGAGTGTGTGAGGGTGAAGTGGCAAGATGAGAGGGGTGCATTGGATAATATAAGACACATGCCTAGCTTTAAAAGTCACCTTCCACTTTCAAGCAAGATTTTTCCACTTTCTCCAAGAAAAAGGGTGCAACTCCCAAGAGGGGCGCGAGATTTATGGATGATGTGTGGGTGGAGTGTGTGTATCACACTGCTAAATGGCATGTGGGAGGAAAAGGGAAGGTACATGTGTGAAAGAAGGGAGGCCCAAGCCTTCCTTAAAGCAACCTTCTATCCTTTTGGGTGATGTTTCCACTTTTCCAGAGGTAGGGGCGCAAATCCCAAGAGGAGGGCGTGAGTTTTAGGGAGAGTGTGGGTTGAGTGTGTTGAACACACTCCTAAGTAGGAAATGGGAGGTTTAGGAGGGGCACACCTCATGAGGAGGGGCCCATAACTTGTTTTAGAGTGAGTTACTAACTCACAAATGGGAGGGGGGTGCATTCCCCAAGGGGGGCACAAATCCCAAGGAGGATTTAATTTAAAAGTGAGTTAGGGGGTGTGTAAAAGGTTAGGAGAGGGTTGGGTAGGTTAGGAGAGTCTCTCTCAATCATTATTTACCTTTACTTTACCTTAGTTTCTCAATTATTACAAAATTGACATTTTTCCCATGTCACGGGTTAGCAATTAAAACTGCTTTTATCTGACTAAGACTCCTAAGTGGACAAAACCCTAGCAAAACTTGTCTGAATGAGTTGAAAATTGGTCCATGGGTGTAGGGGGTGTCATTCCATTTATTTTGAGCACAAATACCCCTATCAAAATCCCAGGGGCCTAGTTTTTACATTAATTATAAAAAAATAATTAATTAAATTTCCAGCATTAGGAAATTTTAATTAATTTTAATTAATTAAAAAAAACCTATCTAGACTCAACGAAATTCTACGAAACTTCTTGAATTGTATTAAATGGTCATTGAAATCATTCCTAAACACTAGCTACTAGAGGGTGACTTCATTAGAATGCCTTTCACCACTTTGGAGGATTTATTAATAGTGGGAGTGAAAAACTCAAGGGAAATTAATAAGGTTGGTTAGGCCAGATTAATATCCTTAGGATAAAAAACACTCAGTAAAAGAAATTCTCCTAATGAATAAATCCTAAGGTAACTAACCTAACTATGATCCATGCAAACCCTTTACATTATTAACCCACGCAGGGGTGCGGAAATTCTGATTACAAAAAAGTGTGTTGGAGGCAAAATCTGCCCTGTAGAACCAAATCGTCTCTTACTTGTTTGCATCTGATGATACATATATTCATGGTACATGGAGTTGACCCCCTAGTTGAATAGGCAGTCAACACCTCCTAAATCTACAAGTAAATTGATTTAGCAATTAAAATTACTTGTAGATCCAACTTAAAGAAAAAGTATAGGAAATGAAAATGCTTCCAAGAGCTTATACAAGAATGAAAAAGGAAATTCTTCTAACTATTGAGATATACACAATGAACTATAAAGGAAAATGAATGAAACTCAAAGCATAAACCATAAACCATTAACCATCTAGCATGTGAAACTAGCCTTACGATACTGCATTGGTGGCTAGGCCAATCCTCTTTGCAGGGTGTAGGAAAAAGAATGAATAAAGCAAATAACTTGACTTAAAAAGAAAGAAAGTAAACCTAGCCACAAAACATTGCCTTAAGGACAAGTGGGGAAACAAAAATGAAAGCTTAAAACAGAAAATAAACTCTAAGTCCTAGCCTTACGATTTAGCATGGGTGGAAAAGACAAGCCTCTTTGTTAGGTGTAGGCATTGTTATCACACAATTTGTACTTTCCTAAATCCCGAGGCAAGTGGATATAGAATTGGTGTAACTTGGAATAACCTATCACTGTCACCTTAATAGGAAATCCCTTTCTATTTAGGAGTATGTTGAGACTACCCCAGGAGACGTCCCCAGTGACCTAGGGGTTTGAGAAGGCTAAAGAAAATAACACAAGGAAATCATTCCCCTCTCACAGATCACTCAAATTGAAGGGTGTTTTATGTCTTATAGAGATGAAGCGAATAAATAATATTGTGTACCTTCCCAGAACAAGACAACAAGGCAAAAAGAGGCACTTTCCAAGTACCAAAATGATGTTAGTGCTTCATATGACAATGAAATTTTAAGAAATGTACTAGCTGATATAAAAAATGCAGCAGTGTAACAGTTTATAAAAGAAATAAGAAATTTGTAATAGCCACAATATTTATGCTCTAAAATGCTTGAATAAAGACTTGAAACGATAGCTTTAACTAGGCAATTTGATAATGAATAGTCACAAGCGTTTTTAGCAACATTTAGCTAGCATATTATGTCACTTTTAGGGTTAATTTGTTGTTGTTATATTGCTGTAGCAATATTTAGCAACAACATAAAGTATGTTAATGATTTAGGCTAATCTAAGGTTAGTAGAAGTTAGTATGTGTTCAAGAGAAGAAGTTCTGAAAATTGTTTGATCAATCAACACTTGTAAATGGTAGACTAGTGCCTTTCTAGGGTAATGGAGTCAATAATGGCAGCAACAAATCTTAGAGGAAAATAACAATGATAATGTTTAGTCAAAGGTGATGGAGAGGATAAGAGAGGTGTTAGTAGCCCAAGGCCTCAAAAATCCAACTCCTAGAGATAATTGCTAGGATGTAACAAAAGTTAGGCCCTAGCGATTTCTCTTTTCCTTGGACAAATTTAAATAAAATATGCAATGGGCAAGGAAGTAGGGTTACTAGAGTGCTACAATGGTAGGGCTCTAGTATCTACTTCTAGATAGGTGTCTTTCAAGAAATTTTAGCAAATGGAAGACTATAGAGAAAAATATAGTAACATATGTTTTTCTCATAGGGTTTCAACAAGCAATTTCATAATCTTAGACATGAAACAAGTAAAATAACCATAAGCATTCATTAAGAATAAATAAATGCATATTTTACACTTACTTCACCAAGAATAATCAAGCATAAACCCTAGTTGAAGATCCTCCACATGAAAATTTGTCAAAATACACCAAGAATTGCCTCCTCCAAAACGTACGCATCATTAGATTTCAGCCAATAACCCTTAAAGAGGGTCGAATTTCAGACCACCACTTGTGTGATGAGTGAATGATGATGAAAAAATGAGATTCTTAACTCTCTATCTATACAATAGTCATGACTTTTAATTACAATTTAGGTCAAAAGGGGATGACATGGCCAGTTTACATCAAAAATCCAGTTTTACATAAAATTAACAATTGAAAACCCTAATTTGTCTTTAGGGATGACATCATGAACCTCTTAGGGTGACGTTAGGCCCAATCATGGAACGCTAGGCCTCAAAAGTGAGACGTTAGACCTCAAAATCTACCACACATGCCAACCAAGTCGTCCTCATGCCAAAGCCCTAATTGCATGAGGTCAAGGTTCAATATGATGACGTCAGGGGCCATCAAGGGCCAACGTCATGGTGGAGGGGCAAAACCCCCCTAGGTCCAGGCCTTCAAAAGTGTCTCTGGTGGAACATCCTTCTTGAAATATCCCTGATCCAGCTGATCTGGATATCTACTGTTGAACTGTAGTTTTGGATACTGAATCTGATAATATGGGGGTTTCTGAATGCGTTTGAGTTACTGTGTGACGATGCTTGGTGAATTTTGCATGTGTGTTCCAGTTTATTATGTGTTTAAGCAGTATAATACAATGCATGTGAAATAAGGACAACACAACTCACTGATATATATATAATGCTATAAAATAAGGAAATACAATAATAACTGGAAACATATATGATAATCATCAGTTAGATCTCATGGATCGTCATTGGAAAAAAAATAACAGATAAGAAATACCTGTGACCCGAAGAATGGGTGTTGTTCTGCACATGCATGGATGGATCGGAAAAAACCAATCTGGCAACTCATGGTAACTACTGTAGAATCCGAAAAACTCACCCTGATGGCGACACCCATCAGAATGAGCTGGAAACTATCTCAAAAGATGTTCCCTAGCCTCTAGACTGATCCTGATGACTGACAGACTGAAGATTCAACATCTAGAGCTCTAGATCTCACCCCCTTTGGGTTTGTGCACCTCCTAGGCTCAATGAATGCACCCTAGTGATTCCTCTGGCGAAATCTGACGAGATCATCCTGGTCTCCTCTGTAATGGGTTGGAAGGGATTCCTCAGATCTGTCTCAGAATGTCCCCTGGAACCCCAAATGTGCTTCCCATGGAACTGTGCCCTAAAAGATTGTTTTCTTCTTTATGGAAGATTCCACCATCAAAAACTGATGACATATGGCTCAATAGGTTTGCCCTGGCTAGTTCTCTAATGGGTCGAAAGGAATCGACCAAATTTGAACTGTCACAAACGGTTTCACAAACCCTCTCTCAAACACTTGCGCCCTCACTGGCTGAGTTGCACAATCACTGAACTGGACACTATGATGCATGGTGAAATACCTATATGGTATCTTCGATAGGCTAGGGTATGTATCTCAACACAGAAACTAATCAATGGTGGTGGTTTCCTCTAGAAATCCACAAAATAATAGAAGTCGAATCTCCTCCTCCTCTGGGAACTCTCACAACATCAAATCATAACATAGCATAATAAATTAAGTTGTTTTAGCCTTCCTTTACAGCTTCCTGAAACCCTAATTTGTTGCTAACATTTTCTCTCCAAGCGACTTTTACTTTATTTTATTATTCCTTGATTAAATCACTTAATTAATTAATTAATTAACCATTTTACCTCTAAAAAGTGATTTATCCATCCTTATGGCTTCT
>CBVK0101815143.1:0-11812 GCA_900067695.1 Picea abies | reverse complement strand
TATCCATCCTTATGGCTTCTTCGGACACTGAAAGTCACTTTACATCATCTTATCTTGTAATGCTATTCCTCCCGATTCTGATGAGCTATTACACTAAGAGGTTTCTCCAAGTAATATGCCCATTATGACCTTCTTAATGAATTTAATTAAGATGTGACCCATAATAACTCAAAATTATGGAAATCATCGGAATGAAACAGAACCAAATCCAAGTTGTGTGGAATGGATCATTATGATGAATGATACAAGTCAGGCCCAATAAAACCCCTCAATATCTCCTGAAATCTCTGTCACCCCTATCTGGCTACTCTGGTAGGCATAACACTCTGTAATGTGATAATGTCCCAAAATGGGGACATTACACTTATCTTTTTCCGGTGCAAGCCTCTGGTGTCCCTCTGCCCCTGGTTGGGGTCACAACATCCATCTGGTGGGATTTTATCCCCATGGAGGTCTGAATTGATCATCTCCCCATCTGTACCTGTTCGTCAGGCATGGTCCTTCAACAACAATAAGGATTCCCTCCATGGGCTCATAAGTCACAGGGATCATAGAAATTTCAATCACATCTAATAATCAAGTTACCCAAACATGTGCATCAAACTCCCCTTAACTCAGACAAATTCTCAAAGATGTTATGCAATTTAACAAGCAAGGTTTGGAGAGGGTCTCAGGATGTCCTATTGGGAAAATTTTCCTTAGGTTTCTCAGGTTTGGGGTGTTTCCCAGGTGAAGACCAATCTTGGTCATGTAAATGCATGAGATGGTGTAGGGAATGTTTGGGCAAGGGAGGCAGTGATAACAGGGAAATGTAGGTCTTACCTGTGGGTGACTCTGTAGAGGGCGAGTTGCACCTTGTCATGTATGTCATTGTTTCCTATCCCATTCAATGCCTTTTATTCTTTGTCTTATTACTTTTTCTTTTCAAGAGAATATATGGAGGACACTGTCTTGGCATGGTGACCAGTTGTGACAACGTTACCCACAAGCATTTCACGGAAATGAGAAGGTTGACTCGTGATGAGACCCCCTTTCTCTTGGCTATGCCACCAAGAGCCACTACCCTAGTTTGGTGACCAGATGGATGGTAGTGTCATATCGCTACATGCCCATGGACCTAATAGGCCAGCTCATGATGAGACCTCCTATCCACCAATTAGACCTTGAGTTTTATTTTATTTTCGGGTCCCCTTTTCTTGCTGAGAATTTATTTATTACTTTCTCGAGAATCCCTGGGCAAAGAATCTCAAGGTTTCATTTTGGATTTTAACTTTTTCTAGCTACTTTTACCCTCTGGGCCTTTAGCCCCTTCTTCCCACAAGGCAAGGTACAACCCTTACTAGCTTGGAAAACCCAATGCCTCAACCAATGTAGGGGAAAGATGAGTGGGATAATGATGAAAAGTGATAAGTATGGAAGGAATGAATGATGACCTTTCTTAGACCCACCATGTGGCAACTCATCCCTAAGGGAACCAACTTACTAGGGAACTCTGTCACCCCCCCCAGGTATGGATAAGTTAAAGAGCATAATGTCCAAGCAAACATCATGAAACAAAAGAGAATTCGGTGCACATATTCAAATGCTTTGAAAATCAGAGTGACACATACCATGATACCCAGACTCATTACCTCATGGAGCAAGACCCACTACTACATCATAATCAGGCTAATGGGATGGATGTTGTTGTTGTTGATAGATAGGAGGCATTGAAGAAAAGATGGGCCCTTCAAGGACAAAATCAAGTCATATGGCTCTTGATACTCCATGTCTATAACCTATGGGCCTCGAGAGATAATCTCCTTAGTTATCCCTAGGATAAGGGATAACCTTTGGCTCCAACTCGAGGACATGTGCTCACTATAGAGTGCAAGAGAACCTCAACATCTCTGGCATGACTCGTGATCTGCTAGATCTTAACAAAAATGATCAGTAATCTTTTGGGGTGGTGATATCACCCCTAGCTCATATATGATACAATGGAATAAAAGTAAGAAAATATATATATACAAAATGAAAATGAAACTACAACTATACTACTCTAGCATGATATGAAGATGGTATATACAATGAATGAAAATGCCTACCTACCTCTACTTACCTATTGGTTGAATGTTAGGTGTAGTCAAATAACCAGTGAAAACATCCTAGAAATATCTCATAATACCTGCCTCTTTGCTTGATCGTGAACCAAAACAATGATAAGTCAAGCACAAAAATAACATGAGTTAGAACGTGTATCACATAATCGTAAATCGTAAAGTCTAGCTCATGGAGGTGGGTGGGAGGGACAAAATTATGCCAAGTCACACTTCTAGGAAAGTGCTCAATTCATCTCAGAAAGGGATCATGAAAATTCAAAGGCTCAAGAAACTGACTCAAAAAGTCTGAAGGTTGGCTACCTTGGACATCTTCACATCCTGATGTCCAGGAAGGGACTAGTAGGAACCTAGAGGGTGATTGAAAATTTCTCAAGGGAAGGTCGAAAGACTGAGATAATAAACTTTTTCTTAAGGTATTCAACCTACCCTTGAATTCTAAAACTAGGCTTTTCCCTAGAGAAAATTCAAGGCAAGGGACATGTTTCCCAACTACACCCTTAGTGATATAGCGAGGTAAAGTACTTGAAAGGGGTTGGAGAACCTTGTCACAAGTACCATGCTTTGGGAAAGCAATGTCCTCACCTCTATCAAGATCTGAGCACAACAGCGGTTGATAATCTTCTTCATAGAATAAATCCAAGTGCTCAAATGAATGCTCATCAAAATATTCAAGGTATGACTGAAAATCATCAGGAGAAAATAGAACTAGGTCACCTTTGGAGATGTCTGTAGCTATATCATTTCCTTGTTGCCAAATGTCAGAATCATTAGTAACCTCATATGATAGTTGTAAAGGCAACATTTCAACATATTCTTCCATATCATAAATGGGATCCTCATTAGAGCCAATCACATCCCACTTACATCTTCCAACATGTATGAACTCATCAATATTATCAACCATGTCATTACCTTTATCATAACATGAAGGATTTGATGCATCCAAGGGATCCTCGAGTACTTCTTCACTTTTCAAATCATAAAATAAAGCATCATCAAAATCTTGGAAAGGGAAACAACTCACCGTGTTCACTTCTTGTTGTGCAGTAGCGTCAATGGCTTGGATGATTTCATCAAATGGAGGAGGATCCAGTACATCATCCCCAAGACTCATCTTTTCATCTTTAGAAAATGAAGAATCTAGCTCTTCCAAGGATTCTTTTACTTCACCTTCTGAATCATAGAAAAATGTGTCATAAAAAAAATTTAAAGGAAAATGACTCACCTCATTCTCTTCATCTTGTGAAGGAGAGAAAGGATCTTTGAGATCTTCATTGGATGGAGGAGCGGTTACTAGTGCTTCATCCTTGTAATTCACCTCTCTAGTTAAATATTTACTGCATTCTATCGAATCATGGGAAAAATTTTGCTCCTCTTCAAGGGGTTGACAATTTTCTTCATAAATCTCTCCTTCTATATCAAAGGGTTCTTGGTTACATTGAGTATGGTATACATCTCTGAGATCTTCCACAATCTCAGTGGTGAATCCTTCGTTCTCTAAGGCTGTTATGAGATTTTGAAGGGCATCTTCATATGTCTGGAATTGTGGTTTGAAAAATTCAATAAACCTACTGATGAGGTCTACAAAAAATGATATACCCCTATCTTCGCAACAAACCTTAAATAAATCTTGCAAAAAATATGGTAGAAAAAGTATGAACAATTTTACCAAAACATCATCCCCTTCCCATTCTATCTTGCTTATATAATTCAAGAACTCTACAATGTGAGTAATTGGGAGGCCTTCGAATCCTGGAGAGTTGTTCAACCATTTTGTATCAAATTAATGTGGGTATCCTTGAAAATTTTTGAAATCAATAGTAAGATACACTTGTTCACAGGGAACCATGATCCCATTTCTTGGAAATAGCACAAAGTTGAGAGTAAGGTAACACCTTGGAGAAGATTAGTGGAGTCGCCAGATATCCTCTCAATTATTATCAAATGGAAAATAGGGAATCACCCTCAATGGAGTCGCCAGGTAAACTTCATAAGATAAAGGCTTTGAGGGAAGGGCTTACCGAAAAAGTGTCATTGAGGAATATTGACTCACTATTCTCTGACAAAGGCACCAAAAGGTTATCACACAAATTGTACTTTCCCAAAGCCCAAGGCAAGTGGATACAGAATTGTCGTAACTGGGAATAGCCTATCACTATCACCTTAATAGGAAACCCCTTTCTATTTAAGAGTATGTCAAGACTACTCCAAGGGAGACGTCCCCAGTGACCTGCGGGTTTGAGAAGGCTAAAGAAAATAACACAAGGAAATCCTTCCCCTCTCACATATCACTCAAATCGAAGGGTTATTTATGTCTTATAGAGATGAAATGAATAAATAATATTGTGTATCTACCCAGAACAAGACAAAGGCAAAAAGGGGCACTTTCAAAGTACCAAAATGATGTTAGTGCTTCATAAGACAATGAACTTTTAAGAAATGTACTAGCTGATATAAAATTTGCAGCAGTGTAACAGTTTATAATAGTAATAAGAAATTTTTAACAGCCACAATATTTATACTCTAAAATTCTTGAATAAAGACTTGAAATGATAGATTTGACTAGGCAATTTGATAATGAATAGTCACAATCAGTTTTAGCAACATCTAGCTAGCATAATATGTCACTTTTAACGTTAATTTGTTGTTTTTAGATGGTTGTAGAAATATTTTGCAACAATAGCAAGTATGTTAATGATTTAGGCTAATCTAAGGTTAGTAGAAGTTAGTAGGTGTTCAAGAGAAGAAGTTTTAAAAATTGTTTGATCAATCAACACTTGTAAATGGTAGACTAGTACCTTTCTAGGGTAATGGAGTTAATAATGGTAGAAACAAGTCTTAGAGGAAAACAATACTGATAATGTTTAGTCAAAGGGGATGGAGAGGATAAGAGAGGTGTTGGTAGCCCAAGGCCTAAAAAATCCAACTCCTAGAGATAATGGCTAGGAAGAAACAAAAGTTAGGCCCTAATGATTTCTCTTTTCCTTGGACAAATTTAAATAAAATATGAAATGGGCAAGGAAGTAGGGTTACTAGAGTGCTACAATAGTAGGGCTCTAGTATCTACTTCTAGATAGGTGTCTTTCAAGAAATTTTAGCAAATGGAAGACTATTGTCTTTCAAGAAATTTTAGCAAATGGAAGACTATAGAGAAAAATATAGTAACATATGTTTTTCTTCTAGGGTTTCAAGCAAGCAATTTCATAATCTTAGACATGAAACAAGTAAATTAACCATAAGAATTCATTCAAAATAAAGAAATGCATATTTTCCACTTACGTCACAAAGAATAATCAAGCATAAAACCTAGTTGAAGATCCTCCACATGAAAATTTGTCATAATACACCAAGAATTGCCTCCTCCAAGAAGTGCGCACCACTAGGTTTCATCCACTAACCCTTAAAGAGGGTTGAATTTCAGACCACCACTTCTGTGATGAGTGAATGATGATGAAAAAATGAGTCTTAACTCTCTATTTATACAATAATCATGACCTTTAATTACAATTTAGGTCAAAAAGGGCTGACATGGTCAGTTTACATCAAAAATCCAGTTTTACCTAAAATTAACAATTGAAAACCCTAATTTGTCTTTAGCGATGACATCATCCCCCTCTTAGGGTGATGTTAGGCCCCATCATGGAATGCTAGGCCTCAAAAGTGATATGTTAGGCCTCAAAAGGCCTCAAAATCTGCCACACATGCCAACCAAGTTGTCCTCATGCTAAAACCCTAACTGGATGATGTCAAGGCTAAATATGATGATGTCATGGGCCTTCAAGGGCCAACGTCATGATGGAAGGGCAAGGCTCGCTTTAGGTCTAGGCCTGCCAAAGTGTCTCCAGTTGAACATCGTTCTATTTCTCTGATGCAAGACTCTGGTATCCCTCTGACCTTGGCTGGGGTCACTGTTATCGCACAATTTGTAGTTAGGATAGTAAACGAATGAAAGGGGGTCAAACTGGCATAACTGAACCAATCCCACCATTGTCACCTGAATGGGAATGTTCTTTCTATTTAGGGAGGTAAGGCCTAAGAGAGACGTCCCCAGTGACCTGAGTTTTTGAGAAGGCAAAGAAGGATTAAGAAGGCTAAGTGATAAAAATCCTCCTCATAAGTCACAACCTTATCAGAAAGTCCAGCTTAATAGCCAATGAAGATAAAAGATAACCGAAAGTAATAACCAAGAAGAGTACCTGCCCAAGACAAAGCAAAAAAAAACTACATGTGCAATCTTGCTTGCTGGTTAGTACTTCATTTAATCAATGACTTTTCTGATAATGAGAAATTGAGAAACAATATTGACGAAGTAAATCAATGTTTGTACAATAGCAATGATTACAATATCACTTCTCAATAAATGCTAAAGAAAACTTTGGCATTCAATGTAACAATATCAACACTTTATAAACAATGCCTTAACCAATCACTCAATTTACTTAGAAGTAAAACGAAAGCTGCACAAAGGTGTTTATAGCATAAGAAGGTGACAACAACAATAGGGTTAGTAGGTTTAGTCTAGGCTAGGGTTATTAAGAGTTAAAGGTTTTTCAAAGTATTGAAAGTTTGTTTGTGATCAAGTTACTCAATGCAATGGAGGTCATAGATCAGTGCCTTATTAGGGAAAGATGGAGTCAAAAGGGCTACAAATGTTGAAGGGTCGTGATGATTATGATAGGGATAGAGACAAGAGGGTTTGATTCCAGCATGTTTATAAAGAAAGGCTTAGACAAGTCAAACCTTAGGGGAGATGTCTCACTAAGGTATAGGTGACCTAGGCCTTAGTGCATCTTCCTCCTTCCCTAGCTCAAAAGACAAATTTTAATGACTAGCTTTAGCAAGAAAGTTATGGTTGAAGACAAGAAAGTTAAATGTTCAGGCATTGCTAAAGAAAGGCCTCAACATTTAAACCCTCGAGGAGAAAGGCACACCAAGGTTTAGAAACCCTAGGCCTTGATGCTTTCTCCTCCTTCTCCAACTCATTGACAAGAATAAAATGGCTAAGCTGGAAGAATAGGGTTAGAGTGTTGCTATGGAAAGGCTCTATCTAGCTTCAGCAAAGCCAAAAGGATCTTTAACTTGGTAGGGGCATGAGACAAGGACCTTAAAATGTGCTTGTCACCTAGGTTTTTAAATCAGAAAATTATAATAAAAAAATGCAAGTAGACATTACTATAACCATTCAATCAAGAAGGATTTCAAAAATTCACTTATATTTAACCAAGAAATCACATAGCCATACCCTAGTTGTAAACCTTCCACCAAGATAAATGCCAAAAATCACCAAGAGAAGCCTTCCTTCAACAAGTCCACCACAATTTCAGCCAATAACCCTAAGAGGGTCGAAAATTTTAGACCTCACCAAGTGGTGAGTGAAAGATGATGAAAATATGAAGGTAAAAACTGTCAATATATAGCATACCAATGGCCTTTGTTAAAAATTAGGTCATCAAAAGGCCGACAAGGCCAAAATACCATATTGTTTTACATAAAATGTCTTAAATTAAACCCTAATCAGGAAAAAGCAAGACAGCATGCCCCTTCTAGGGTGACATTATCCCTTTCTAGGGAAAATGAAGCCTCCTGGAGAAAAACGTTATCCTTCCTTGGGCTTCTCCAACCTTCCACATGTGCCAAACTACCCTGTCAGTCTACCAAAACATCCATGTTGGCACAGGGGTGGACCCAAGGTTCAACTCTAACAATACACCAACAAGCCCTAACTACTAGCCCTTTTGGAAACAACTATGAAGAAAATGTAGTCTCACCCGAAGTAGCAATAGGGGGTTGCAGGACATATGTGTCTACAACCATAGGAAATGCAAAGTGGGCCCAGAACAATTACACACACAACAATCTAGTTATTATGTACTACTCTTAAGCTTACTTCGCAAGTTATATCTCATATCTACCACAATAATGCAATAGCAATATAACAAAAATAAAATCACACAATATCAATCAAAGAGACACCAGATATATGTGGTTCACCCTCTCTCTAGGGCTACGTTCACATAAATGTGCTCTTGATATAATAAGATGAAAGCATATAGTTCTATTTGTGCACTTAGCTTGTAGATCTCTCTCTCCTTCTCTCTTCTCTATCTCGCCTCCCTATGCACCCCGCTGCAGGGTTGATCTTTGCACCCAACTGAATATATTACAATAGAAAATGCTCTCACACACAACACTTCTCTCTCTCAATACAACAATAACACTCATCAACAATAATCAACAATGAACAAACCCTTCCCCTCTCATCTAGGTCTTTATTTGTACATTACATTGACTCTTATACAAACCTAGGTTGAAACCTAGGTGTCAAAACCCTAGATGATAAAACCCTAGGCGTCAAAACCCTAGGTCCACTTGACCCGTGTTTTCTGGGCTTCACCAGCTTGTCTTTTCTTGTTTTCCGCAAGGTGATCCAAAACACTTATTGATGGATTTTTCCATTTGCTGAGTTGTCCAAGATCGATCTTCCTTGCTAATCTGTCTTCCTTGATATTCTCGTTCAACGGTTCGCTTTTCCTTGCTTCTCTCCTTCTTTTCTTTTTCTTTGAACAACTTCAACCCATTCTCATTCATTGTGCCTTTCACGTAGTTCCTACTTCGCCTTTCCTTTTCCTTGTTCTTCCCTTTCTTCCTTAATCCATAACCAAGGCCAATAGTCCATGAATCAAGGATGATGTCATGAACCTCCTGGGTGACGTCCTAGGCCTTCCAAGGCTAACGTTCCAATGAAGAGGGAACAACCCCCCTAGGTCAGGCTCTGTGAGGGTGCCTCTATGGAATGTCCTCCTCTTCTCTGGTGCAGACCCCTCTGTCCTATATATACCCCCTGCTAGGGTCTCAACATCCATCTGGTGGGCTCTTCATCCCCATGGAGGTCTGATCTAATCATCTCCCCATGTGTACCTATCCAATGTGGTGCCTATCCATCGGGCATGATCCTGCACATCAACAACTACACCCTCCATGGGCTCATAAGTCATGGGGATAATAGTAATGTCAATCAAATATCATCATCAATATTATTAAACATGTGCATAAAACACCTATTACCCCAGTTAAGTGCTCAAAGACATTATACAAGTCTGCAATACAAGTTTGGGGAAAGTGACAGGGTGTCTTATTGGGCCAGTGTCTACTAGAAACGAGATGTTTCTGGAAGAGATTGAATCCAATTCATGTAAGTGGGTGAGGTGGATAAGGGATTTCTTGACAAGGGGTGCAGTGAAAACAGAGGAATGTAGGGCTTACTTGTGGGTGCCTTTGTAGAAGGCGAGATGCACCTGTCCTGGATGCAATTGTTTCCAAGCCCATTTATGCCATTTTATTCTTATTTCTTTATTTCTTTTTTCTTTCAATATGCTAATCAGGGGAAACTGCCTTGGTGTGGTGATGAGTGGTGGAAGTGTTACCCACAAGTAATTTCACAGAAATGAGAAGGTTGGCTCGTGATGAGACCCCCTTTCTCTTGGCTATGCAAACAAGAGACACTACCCTTGCATGGTAACCAACTATTAGCAGTGTCATATTGCTAGGTACCCATGGACCTAATAGGCTAGCTCGTGATGAGACCCACTATCCTCTGACTAGGTCTTGTTTTGTTATTTTGTTGGGTCCCTCTTGTTTCTTGCTAAGAATCCTTTTACTTCTTTCTCGGGGATCCCTGGCGAAGCATCTCAAGGTTTTATTTAGGCTTTTATATTTTGCCAGCTTGCTTTTACCTTCTGGGCCTTTAGCCCCTTCTTCCCACAAGGCAAGGTGAAACCCTTAAATGATTGGCCAACCCAATGTTCGGACCAGTGTAATGGGGTGTATGAGTGGGAAGAAAGATGAAAAGGTGGTAATATGATGGGAGCAGACGATGAATTTTCAAAAATCCCCCTAGTGGAAACTCAAAACCTATGGGCACATTCTTACTAGGGAATCATGTCATTCCCCCCAGACATGGTCAAGTGGACAAGTATAAGATCCAATCATTTTTTAGAAACAAAAGGAATTGAATGCACATATTCAAAAATTTTGAGGATCAGAGTGACACATACCATGATACAAAGACTCATTACGTCATGGAGAAAGAACCATCTCTGATACAGGACCAAGAAGAAGGTGATGGATGTTGTTGCTGACAAAGTGGAGGCGCTGAAAGGGAGAAAATATGGACCCTCCAGGGCCATGCTCAAGTCGATATGGCTCTCAATACTCCATGTCTAGGACCTATGGGCCTCGAGACATGATCTCCTAGTTATCCTTAAAAGTGGGGGATAACATTTGACTCCATCTCGGGGACATGTGCTCACCATAGAGTGAATGAGAATCTCAACATCTCTAGCATAACCTGTTACCTGCTTGATCTCAATAACAACTATTAGTAATCATTTGGGGTGGTGATATCACCACTAGATCATATATATATATATAACTAAAAGCAAAAACAATCATAAGTGTGAGTGTAAAAGGAAACTTCTCTAACGTGCAATGCAGATGGTATAGTACAATGAATGAAAATGCCTACCTACTTATCTTCACTTACCTATTGGTTGGATGCTCGGTGTAGTCAAATGACCATTGAAACCAATCCAGCAAAGTCCCACAATACATGCCATTATGCTTCATCATAATCCAAAATAGTCATAAGTCAAGCACAAAAATAACATGTGTTATAGAATATATCATATAATCGAGAATCACAAGGTCTAACTCATGGAGGCGGGTGGGAGGGATAAAATCGTGCCAAGTCAATCTCCGAGGAAATTACTCAATCCACTTTAGAAAGGGGTCATGAAAATTCCAAGGTTCAAAACACTGACTCAAAAGATCTGCAAGATGGCTACCTAGGACATCCTCACACTCTGAATCTTGGGAAGGGATTGACAAGGATTTAGTAGATGACTGGAAAATTATCAAGGGAAAGTTGAAACACTGAGATGACAATATTAAACTTGTATTATTCAAACAACCCTTGGAATCTAGGGTTTTCCCCAAAGGAAACTCAACATCAAAAACATATTCCCCCACTACACCTCTAGAGACATGACAGAGTAAATCAATTTGAGGTGGTTGGGGTGAGTTATCACAAGGATCCTTATTTAAGCAAAGAAGGTCCTTACTCTTATCACGACTTGAGCACAATGGGGGTTGATAATAATATTCATGGAGAGAATCCAAGTTCTCAGGGGAGTACTCATCAAAACCCTCAAGTTAAGTCTGAAAATCATAAGGAAAACAAGGTACTAGGTCATCCTTGGGTTTTTGAAAAGTATGGGTAAAAATCTCATCTCCTTGTTGCCACTAGTCAATAGTAATCTGCTGTGATAACTGCAAAGGAAACACTTGGAAATGACTCTCAATGTCATAGATGGGATCCTTATCATAACCAACTATATCCCACCTACATCTCCCAACATGTATGAACTTATCAATGATATCAACCATGTCACTATTTGTATCATAACATGCAGGATTTGAAACATTCAAGGACCCTTTTATCTCCTCCTTATCTCCCTCATCATAAAGTAGAGCATCACAAAAATATTGGGGAGGAGGGTAACTTATTGTTTCTTCTTGTGCAGGAGCTTTGAGGAGTTGTGTGTCTTCAACATGCATCATTGTTTTATCCTCATGAATTTCCCCTTCATATTCAATTGTACAGCAAGGAATATCCACTTCTTTCAAGGCTTCCATTTCTCTTTCATTTGTGA